>DWNR01004023.1:0-11236 GCA_018250455.1 Polygonus leo
CGGTATCACGGCTTTATCTAATTTGGCGTAGCAGTTGTTTATAGACAACTGTTGTTTCGTCTGAAATCTTGAACTAATGCATCGTAACGCATTTATAACTATTTGTGTAATCAATATACTAACTTTATGAAATAATAAGGCTACCCGATACTAATAGTCATCACCCCCATATTACCTAATAGTAACTTTTATTTACTAACCGACTTACCAGCAGGGAGGTTCTTGCGTTTGCAATAATTAATGCTATTGGAATTGGGTGAGCGATTACTTTGGTCATTGGGAATTTTGTGTCATTTTTGGTGGATTCTCACGTTTGGACTTATTCTGTAGATGTGTATAGAAAGTACCAGATTTCGCTCCCAGTTGGGGGAGAAGTAAAGAATAATTTACCACGTAGATAACTCTAGTTAGAAATAAGATAAAAATTTTAGATATATATAAGATAAATAAACACAGCAGCTGTTTATAGACAATTATTGTCTTGGACGGAAAAAAATATATACGCATGCAAGTCAACTGAAAGCTCCTATCTAAGACTTTATGGATAGTAACGCATTTGTTACTTTTGTGTAATTAATATACATACTAATTTTATGAAATAATAAGGCTACCCGATACTAATAATCGCATAGTACCTAATACTAACATTCCTTTTATTTACTAACCGACTTACGAGCAGGGAGGTTCTTGCGTTCGCAATAATTAATGCTATTCGAATTGGGTGAGCGATTACTTTGGGTGATTGGGAATTTTGTGTCATTTCGAGTAGGTTGTCATTTTTGGGACTCAATTTGATGCTCTCTATATAGATGAGTAAAGAGTACCAGAGTTCACTCCCCGTTGGGGATAATGTAGAATATTTGACACGTCAGATACGTCTAGATAAAGATAGGATATATGGGCGCTCACTGTTGTCATTTTGGTACATCTATATGATCATCGGGCTAAACTGTATTCATTATTCCCTCCAAAAAATTACTAACGAGTATTAACGAACTAAAATAAAAACCTATTTTTATTAGCTCACAGTAATAGGCCTTTTATTTATTAACTGATCTAAAAGCAAGCAGGTAATTTCATTTGCAATAATTAATGTAATACGAATTGGATGAACGAAATTACTGGGCGAAATTACCCCTTGTTAACTTGAATATGTTTTATCATGTACTCCTACTATTAGAACCATATAGTCATACAGTCTTAGGGAGTAACAATGCCTATTCATATTTTTTTACAATAATCATATATCGTATAATCCGAAATCGAATCGAACGGATGTATCTAGTTTTTCCAATTGTGGCGTATTTATGTAATCACTTTAGACAATTTTTATGAGCCAGGTGGTAGAACTCGTTTAGTTCGAAAACTACCACCCTCATAATCCTCTGTGTGGCAATTTTTGTGTTTCGGGTTGGAGAGGCGTGGCGAGGCGAGGCGTGGCGAGGCGAACATCTCAGGGTCTAACAACGCATCGGTGATCAAACTTAGGTATGATTTAATTCTGCTTGAGATGATTACTTATGTCCATAGGCGACAATGACCACTTACCATCAAGTGGACTGCATGCTCGTTTGCTACTTTTATACTTAAAAAAAATATGTACATAGGTTTCTAGTACCTAACCTACATGGTAGTAGTAATATTTATCACCAGGAAATCGCGTGCACTAATATGCAAATGAAAAATGAACCCGTTATAAACAAGAGCTCTCTCAATCGGGTTAATACCAAAGAAATCGTACCAATTACCGCTTCAACCTTTGCCATTTGCCAGCCACTGTGTGGTCCGGTGACAATAATCATTTTAGAGTCACTACACATTCACGATGCGACATCTTGGCGATTTACTCGTATTACTTACTTTGTCGTGTCGTTACGAAGTTGAGTGTTAATATCGACGATGTAACGCTGAATCGTCATGAGATGCAATGTTTTGCTGCAAAATCTATCGAAAATGTAAGAAAATGAAAAGTGAATACACCTGAGATGTGTTGTCGTGACGAAAAGTAATCTTCAGTTTAAAAGGTATGTCATGTGTAGGATCAATCAAATGTAATGGTCAATAAATGAAAAGAGGTATTATTACCTACCAAGGACGAAAAAGACGAAGACAGAAATCCGTCCCAATTGAAGAAAATCGATGGTATTTGTACACTGAGACGGCTTATTTTCCGTTTATTTGAAAAACTAGGTATAATTTGTAGCACACTGAGGCTAAATGACTAAGAAATACCAATAACCGTTTCAAAATTTGCCATTTATGACATGTAACGTGTTATATGTTTCATCTTGGCCTTTGTGTTAGTATAAGTACGTGGTCATGCGATGTAATTTGTGGAAATCGATTATCTGACATTAAAAATACATACAGATTTAAATTTTCTCCCTTCTACCATTAACTCTATTTTTTTACATGGCAGAACAACGTTTGCCGGGCCAGCTAGTGTCACTAAAGAAACATCGTGTAAAGAGTTATGACCTGTCCTAAGACCACACGGTACGACATTTCGCATCCCGCCACATCCGACATCGTGTCGTGACATGTGAATTGGCCCTAACACCCCGTTATCGTCGTCGGTGGCACCCTCGCCGAACTCCCAAAAGGTAATAAATCACTAAAGTACTTAATTATTTTGATTAAGCCCGCACGAAGCTCTCCCACCCCGCAATGCTTTGATATTTAATGCAGCTTTTTGAAAGTTCGTAGGTATGAAAATTCTTAAAGGTACAGCACCATCTGTCATTGTTGTGCGAAATAGAGTTAGTATTAAAGTATTTAAAAGGTTTTTATAGCACTAACTTGGACCCGCGACTTTTCACGTAGTTCTGTTATTAATCGTTATTTTATAAAAAAATCAATCAATGTATAAAATATGTATAAAAAAATCAGGATAAAAGGTACTTTATGGTCATTTCGGTACACCTGTACAATGTAAAAACAACACAAACAATTATATGTACCTCTATTTGGAGCAAAGTTGTTGTCGGTTATTTATATACGAGACGAAGTCCTCATTGGTAGCGAAGCTTCAAGTTTGTCACTCTTGGGTCCTTGTCAATCCACACAGCTCATTTCTGAGTAAAGTGGAGGCAAGCTGGTTCTACGGTGCCCTAGTCCAAAGACAGGACCAGTTCCCTCGGTTCTTAGTTACCTACTTTATAGATCGAAAGGAGCCTGCAGTAAAATCCTGTTTTCAAGAGGTTACTTTGACGTTCAGAAAGAATTATAACTATATGATCCTGATTTTCTTGTTATATTAAAGGAGCAAATAAGTATACAGTCAACCTGATGGTTACTGACCTGCCGTCCATGCATTTTTTTAACGACATAGTAGCATTGAAGTGTAATTAAATCCTATATGAGGTTGATCAGAGACTTTGATGTGCTTCTCTCAAAAACTGAACATAAAAGTTTAATGGAAGATTATAAAGGCGGCGGTGGTACCTCCCTAAAATACAAGAGTTCTCTACCACCTGACCTCTATTATACCAGCGATATCACTTAATTGTATTATATATACAAGCAATGCCGCTGATAACTGTTAGCTTAAGGTCGCTATCCCACTGGCGATTATCCCAGCTACTGTGATTCTCTGGAGTTCACGCAGCGACATTCGCCACATTTCTGCGATGTTAGCGTCTCTAGCATTGCGCGTTTTTTAAATAGGTATAAGCGTCGCGGATATTGCAAAAGAGGCTAATGATCGCATGTTGCTATACACACACACACACACACACAGACAGACACACACATCTTCACGCCAAATCTCTAACGGGTTAGGCAGAGTGTGTCGAGTGTTCTCATACAAACCCGCCGAGTTCGGAGACTCTTGACCTCACCTCCTTCAGACAGCACATGTCGGAAAATCGCTGACGCTCGGAAATCGTTCAAAAAACGCCAGTGAAGTAGCGGCCTAAAATAAATCCGGCGCCAAACGCGGACATTCGCTTTGACATTTGTTTTGACACTTACGCGCTTAAAAGTAATTAAATGCCATATTAGTTTTAAGGATTAAAATATAAAGCGTTAGCCGCACATTTTGTCGTGATGCAAAGTTTTTGATATTTTTATTTTATTTATCTGAAGTAAGCAGTGACAATTTTGTGGTTAAGAATCCGATGACCAGGTGGAGTATTCCTTTGCCTTTAGATATTTAACAACTTCTATTGCTTTGTTATTCATGAAGACTAAGATGTTTGTCTTGTGTATGAGACGTGAAGTTGGCAATTACATCTCTCCAAAACCAACATATAAAATTTCAGGAAAAAGAAGGTGGTCTTCATCTCATTCAATTATTTGTTGACAACTGGTCACTAACTCCTCTGACTAATAGGATTTCCAACATTTTCCGTTTTCCAACACTCTCAATTTGCATTTGGCCTGAGTGGTCTCAGGCATAGATTCGGAATTGGTAGACTTGATATATATTTGACTTTTTTAATAATCTTGGGTACCACGATATCTTTGGCTTTCTCACGTGTAGTACAGCATTTAGAAATAATTGCGTGTTGGGGTTCGAACCCGGAACCCCAGAGACAGTTTAACATCAAAAGCACTCTCAGCCACTGTACCTGTTACATTCAAACATACAAAACAGCTCCAGCAGGCGTTGTGCAAACTACACTGACCCAATTCATGTAGCTTAGCGTACGCGAGACGAAAATAGCGCGAGCAACACCTGGTTGAAACACTAGAATAGAATTGAATTAAATAATTCGATCCAAAAATATAAAGAGATCATATATAGTAATATATATATGCTTTTAAAATGTAAAGTAAATTTGGAATCATTAGAATAATTTAAAAAAATACAAGTCATAAGAACTGCTGATAGAAGTGAAAACTTATAAGTTACAATTTTACTATTAACATCTTAAATTTCATAATGTTAAAATAAAAATTATCAACATCCATCTAGATTAAATATTACAAACTAAATAATATATCATTTGCAAACGCCAATATCAATACGAAAATATCCAAAGCATGTTGATGACGCGAATCCACGCCAGTTTACCCTGCCCATCGTTGTTTCTATACAAGTTTTCACTTCAAAAGTACACAATCAAAAATCATCACTGATTATCCAAACTGAGCGTTGTATGTCATGGAGTTTCTTTCGCCGTTTCTTCTCGTGAAACGGTGGTAAGCGTTAGGTATCCCCAAACCGTTATCGCGACAAACTGCTCCGCACACCAACAATACTTAGACAATTAAAAATTGCTATACCGTCAAGTCCTTATTTATGTTGTTAATGTAATTAACTTAATTGTGCAATAAATATTTTCATTTCATTTCATTTATATACAGTCAATGGGCGGCAGTGACCATTTACCATCAGGTGGATTGCATGCTCGTCTGCTACCTTTATATGATAAAAAAAATTATATATGTAACAAATGCTCAAGAAGTAAAGATATAAACGGGTCCAATTCGGCCGGATGGTCAGTGTGATCTCAGAGACAAAAGAGAGAAAGGATACTAATTTATTTTGCGTTAGGAGTGTGATAAGAATAGAATTCCTCATTAGACTAGTTCGTGCCACACGTTCAGCACACATTTTAACATTTTTATTAAAATTTCTTTTTTGTAATTTTGTAATAAAATTTTGTTATGGCAGCTATACTAAAAAAAATTTAATTGTGCAAGTGTCTCCCTATTACCAATAGACGGACATCGGAGTCTTAGTAATAGGGTTCTTTTGGCCTCTTATGGGTACGAAACATTAAAATCGTGGCATAGATATATAGTACTATGAGAAATAGTGTCATACAATACATAGTTTTAGTTTTATATAGTACCATGATATTATGGTACCATTTATTTGTACCACCTCTCATCACTTCTAAATATCATAAGACATCTGCTGTAAGAACGGCCGCGATCATTCAGACAAATACGTTCCCAATAGTTTTATAAACAACCTATGACATATCAGCCGAAGTTACGTTTTTTACAACGAAGCGGCGAACCTTCCATCGAGTGACTATCACGTCATGTTACGCGACTAAAACTTCCGCGGGCAATGTCAAATGTTGAATAAAAGACGCCGCGTAATGCCGACGGTTCGGTTTTGTGTGTATGATATCAACTTAATTCTAAAACTGAAGCTTCAGTCAGCAGTCAGTTCAGCAGGTATGCTACGACACTAATGCTTAACCGAGATTTAGAACGCGTCTTCTAATTATAAACGATCAAACGGTGTTGAATACGGAAGCGTTAGATTTTATAGTGACATACGGGTAGATGAATGGACAGACTGACTGTGGGATTTGAGGTATTGTGTAGTATTTTAGAGCTATGGCCAGTACCCTTTTTAGCATAAGGGCTAACGGGGCCTGTGCCCTGGGTCCCATCCTTAGAAGGGTTCTGAAATATCGCTCACAAAAGGCCTGTTTTTTATTCTTAGGTGTAAAAACAAATAACGTACAATTGCAATAATTAGGTTTTAAATAATTAATTTCCAAAGGGGCCCCAAATTACAGTGTGCACAAGGGCCCCGGCACAGCTGAAGACGGTCCTAGGACCGTTCGAATCCTATTCCTGCCTCTGTACCTACCTAAGTAGGTATAGAGGTAGGAGCAGGCTGAACTTTACCTTTTTTCCGAAGACTGCACTACATCTGATGGTAAGCGGTCAATGCTGTTAAAGTCAATGGCAATTAGGGCTGAAGTCCAATAATTCTAGATTGGCCAACAAGAGGTTGAATATGGTGTTCCTAACTTTAAATACTTGGTCTATTCGGTTTTGGCATTTCAGCGTTGCTTAATACTGTTCAGTTTAATATATAGGTATAATGACTTTTTGTAAGTAAGTCTAAGGAGGTAAGCTATAGATCACATGTACAAACAAAAACAAAGAATAATTGAAGGAAACAAAATATTAAGTTTTTAAATAATTATTTCATAATTTTAAATTTATTTAACTCTCAGAACAAGTAAACTTTGAAATTTCCGATATTTCTAGAATTATATTTTATCTTAATGTAATAATTTACTTAGCTATTTGTAAAATTAATAATGTATCTCAGTGCAATAATATTTTAAGGTATGTGCCATCTAGCTTTGAATGAGGAAACTAAATCACAAACATGCAGACGATTGTTCCATTCGTTATTTTAGTTCCGTAAGTATTTGTTAGATGGCTCTGTTCACCAAAACGTGTAGCATTAAATTGAATCAACGTTTCATAGATGGCGCTGTAAACAATTTTCAGCTACGAATGTTTGGTGATAAGTGCTTAGAGCATACAAAGATGGCGCTACATACAACATTTGTAATAAGAAATGCGGAGCTTATTTTTTAAGTGAAAAATATCTTCAACTACATAAGACGTTTTTAGTATAAATCATCCTAAGTAATGTTTTTTTCACTTTTATAAAAAAAAAAATATTTTCTTGATGTGTTTCTAAAGTATAAAAACATATTTTTTAAATAAAAATATTATGTGATTTATTTTGTAGTTTAATTCACCACAGTATTTTTAAGAGGCTTATTTTTTATTAAGTATTATTTATTCAGACTCTAGAGATACCAATCAATAACTGAGAACACCTTTCGGGTTTCATTTAGTAGGAACGAATGTACCTGTAACTAGATATTTAATCTAGTTCACAAAATATTATTTAAAGATAGATAGTTACATAGTACGTTACAGTTGATAAAAACTAGAAATATTCTTAAGAAAACTGGTTTTCCCTAACAATTTGTATTTCTACCAAACTCATCAAGATTGCTGGCTGCAAAACAAGAAAATATTTATAATACAGCAATAGAAGTGTAACAACTGTGGCCGTAACGCCACAAACAACGGCGACCACCGTTTTCTGAACAACTTGTCTAACAAAACACATTTTACGAGTACACTTTGAGGCGTTGAGGTTGTTTGAGTTTATAGACTACGACTTACGACGTCCACGATTCATATTTTTTAGCTGAGAAAGTTCTCGATTTTCAGTGGTTAAAACCAGGACGGTCTCATTACATGTTTTTGTCTTTGGGCACAAGATAATTTGGGGCCCCATTGAACCCTTGAATAACAATTATAAAATAAATAGTGGTTGCCGGCTATTCTTCACACACAAGGCGAATCTTAGTGCCGGTTTCAGTAACCTATCTATAACTTACTAGAATTGAAAATAGGAACACATTTTTACTTGGAACACATATTTAAGGGAGACGTTTTCTTCTAATATATAAATTCTCGTGTCCCAGTTTTAGTTATCATTTTCCTCAGAAACGGCTTGACCAATTTTGATAAAATTTTATATGTATTTTCAGTAGGTCTGAGAATAGTTTGTTATCTAGATGGTCCTTCTTGTCCCTTTTATTTATATGGCATAACAATGCTTGCCGGGTCAGCTAGTTTTAATATTAGAAATATGCTAGTTATTGTAAGTTAATTCTAACTTTTATTACAATTTACGACTATTTCTGACATATAGTAACATCGTAAGTGCTAAAATTTTCAAACTTTAGACGCTTCAATGAAAATTGTAAATAGTGATGTGCGTATTTCAACCGCCTAGTATAGTTCTACAATTTCTTCTAAGGATATTTATGAAATTAATTTACATGATTCATTGGTTCCCCAAATTTGTAAGATTTATATATAGTTGGTTACGTCTAAATAAAAATTCTTTAAAAATATCTCAAAAGAGTGTATGTAAAGTGTACGTAGTAGTGTAAGTTTTTTTTTATTGTGTAAAGGTAGCATCAGTAATCATCCTGAAGTACGATTGAGTCATACCTAAGTTTGATCACAGATGTGTTGCTACCCCTGAGGACTAAGATGTTCGCCTCGTGTTTAAGTATAGCCGGTAACCACGCCTCTCCATACCGAAACACAATAAATTGCTTCACGGAGGATTATGAGGGTTAAAAACTAATCGTTAAAAACTAGTAAAATTAAGTAAGTTAAAAACTAGTAACTGTAATTTGAAGCATTCGAACAAAACATAGATAGCAATAAAAATGAACGATCTTAAAACATATTTAGTAAGAGTTTTCGCAAGATATCTATTTATCGATGCTACAAGATACCGTTATAATCTGATAAAATAACAATTTATAGCTTTTCAATAGGAGAATAAAAAGAGATCACCTGCAGGTGGCCCGTACGTCTTATTGCTAATTTTAGATATAAAAAAAAACAATATTAGCTAACTTTATACGATATATGTTAATATTTGATTGGTAATATAATTGGTTGATGCCAGGTGGTAGAACTCATGTAGATCCACCACCTGGTAGGGGAGGTACCATCGCCACCCTCATAATCCTCTGTGAAACAATTCTTGTTACTTATGTACGAGGCGAACATCTTAGTCCTCAGGAGTAGCAACGCATCTGTGATCTTAGTTTGATTTAAATCTACTTGGGGATGATTACTGATGTCCATGGGCGGCAGTGACCATTTACCATGAGGTGGACTGCATGCTCTTTTGCTACCTTTATACCATAAAAAAATATATCGATAACATAACTATCGATATCATTTCCCATCCCTGCTGTGGATCGGTTTACAGCCATTCCAATCAAGCGGCGACGCATCGGCTAACCGCTGCGAGCAACACCGCGGTATTAACTGTAGTTTAACTTGCACGCTAACCATTGATTAAGCTGATAAAACCATATGAGTTAGGATTTTTTATTTTATAAATTTTTGGGTTAACAAGGATTTATAACTATTCGGTCTGGTCTTAGACCCAAAAATGAATTAATAAAAAAATTGGCTTAATTGAACCTATTTTTCTCCAAAAAAGAACAATTAATGAATAAAGTTAATTATTTAAAACAACATGAATAACATATTTAAAACAACTCAGCTAATGTAATCCTGACTTAATGAAAAATTAGCTTGTTGTCTTTATCGTTTAGCTGACTGAATTTTTGCTTGATACTTTATAATCTAACAAGGGTACGTAACTTAATTTTCAACAACTATTCCGTTTTCTTTACTCTAACCATTGTTTAACTATAACAAACCGTCAGTAAAACCGGCCCAGTAAAATCTCGGCACTCAATATTGGTTAATAAAGTAATAATCATCAAAACTTGGCGTCGACATCGCCATAGTGTCGCTGCCTCGTCCATAAACCCACAAATTAACTGTGTCCCCTCAAACACTACTCCCTAAAAAACAAGTGGGAAGTTTCGACACTGTGTCGAACACAGAGGGTAGTTGGAAAATGATTTTACAATTTCCGTGTAAGACAATAAAACACAGAACACATCGGCTTAATCTTGTTTTGTTGAAGTTAATTTTTAGTTGGTGCGAATCGTTTATCTGACTTATTGTATGGTTTTATTAACAAGTTTGTTGCGTCGTTTTGTTTTGTGGGGAATTTCGTATTTAATTTTCATGGGGATGTTGTGTTTCTTTGGGGAATTGTAATCTTGAAATATCATATAAATTGTCAGGGACAAGTTGCAATTCGGTCTCCTTATTTTTGAAGAAGAAAGAGAAGTAGCAGCAATCGAGAGTCAAAAGTAATTTCAACTTTTTCTCCAATAGCAATTTTAATATACCTAATAATCCTCTGTGAAGCAATTGTTGTGTTTTGCTTGAAGAAAAGCAATGTTACTTGCCAGACACATTCAAGGCAAACATCTTAGTCCTCAGGGGTACTAACTCCTTTGTGGTCTACCTTAGATGCGATTTAATCGTATCTGGAGTTAGTTGCAAATTTCCATGAGCAGTGACCGTTTACTATCAATTATCTGCAAGCTCACTTCCAGCTGGTTAGGTGCCACTGCGGAGTATAGTATTATATTCCTGGTGGTTATATACTATATAATGGACGGTATAAAACAAATAGGGACGGTCTCACTGCTGCCCGCATAATCTACGTAATACTTTGCGCGTATTTCAGTCGGAGAAGTCTGGTTACAAAGACCAAAGTAAAGTCAATATTTTATTCTTTAGAATCACATCTCTAGTCGATCTTAAGTAGACCTTTCAAATGTATTTGGTATTGATCAATGGGCGGCAGTGACAATTTAAACCAGGTACGTAGATTCGTATGGTATACCATATTTGTGATAATCTTGAAACTGCTCGACCTACACACAATTAATGAAACTGCTCGACCTACATAACAATTCCTCCAATGCACTACCTATGGAAGTACGATTATTAAATGGTTTACCCTTGTTTCGTATAACAACTTTTGATATACATACATACATATCTTCACGCCAAATCCCTAACGGGGTAGGCAGAGAGTATCGAGTGC
>DWNR01004024.1:0-11236 GCA_018250455.1 Polygonus leo
GCGTCGTGCGCGTGCGCGTGCGCGTGGGCGTGCGCGTGGGCGTGCGAGTGCGCGTGCGCGTGCGCGTGCGGCGCGTGCGGCAGGACGCGGCGCGCGCCCAGCAGCTCGCTGGACGCGGGCAGCACGCCGAGGATCGCGCTGTCTAATACCACTGTAATCGACGTACACATTCATTACAAGCGTGATACAACTAAAGGTACAAATATACGAACAATGTACAAGTAAGGATTTGTGCAATTTAGAGCTGTACAAATACACGTTATTTTTTAAGTGACCACTGCTCAAGTGAGGTTTTATGGTTTGTGCAACGGAGATTTCACAGTATTATTTTTAATATTTTTTTATATCTAAACCTAGCGGTAAGGCAGACGGATTTACTTATACTCGTAAGATAAAAAGACAAAGCTTAAAAGTATTCCACTAACTGTTGAAAGACGTCCTTTCGGCAAAGGTGTCACGACACTAAGTGTCTTCCTCTACAAATACAAAAGCAGCAAGTGATCCAGCAGTCCAAATCATGGTAAATAGTCATAAAACACTCATGATGATCTAAAACCAACCCTTAATAGAATTGAAGTCCTAACGAAAATCGCCCACAAATGTGTCCACTACTATTTACAAAAAATATGATTTACAGAAAATTACAAGAGAGGGCTAAAGTACCTCTCAGGACAATAAACGCAATTTTAATTGTGAATAAGCAAACTAGATAAAAAACAACTACCTTGGCGCTGCTGTTGCCATAACAGAGGAACTGGAGTCGGGGCTGGCACAGCTGTTGGCACTCCAGTAGGTATTGGGGGCTCCACTGACGGCTCGGGCAAGTTGTTTGTGGCAATGGCCTGCTTGACAAAAAAGCATCCATAAATATCACAGGCATTTAACCAGTTGGCATTATCCAATTACACCATTGCAACATCCCTCTCCTCCCCTTTGTTGAACATGCTAATAGCAGTCATAAAAATTCTACTTGTTATATTTGAAGACAAGGGATCGAAACCCACACACTTTTAAGAATTCGAAAACTTACACATTTAGTTCATATAAATACTTAAATATTTCAATCATGCCTGATTCTCTAATTCTGGGAGGATATTCATCTCTAGTTAGCCAGTAAGTGGTTGATAATGATGCGAAACTTACGTTAGGTATCGGCGCCGGCTGGCTAGGCGCGATGCCGTCGGTGCGAGCGTCTGGGTTCTTGTGCATGAAGGGGCAGTGCTTCTTGCGGCAGCCACCAGGCTGGTTCTCCCAGTAGCATGGGATCTGCTTACGGTTTTTCTGTAAGAACGCACATTTTCTTCGTTATTGTTCATCATAAGTGTTTTCTTGTGTATAATTCACACAAGAATACACTTATGACGTTTAGGGAGTCAGGCAGACGTCGTCCTTGCCCTTGACCTTGCCCCACCTAACCACCACAAATAACATGTCACTTATAATTTCTATATGTACCATATTCTTATCCTAATATAAGGTAATAGTCAGTCTCCTCATCACCAAAATCAGCCACATCACCACATCAAACACAGTGATGTGAGATTTACAACTGATGAATCACTTTTCATCTTTTTCGGTCAAAGTATCTATAAATCAAGTACCAAATAAAATAATACCAAATAAAATAACATATTCTTCAATCAATTTGGAGATGTGTGAAAGTCAAGAAGAAAATCTAAAAACATTGATTTAAAAAATATTTGTCTTTAATAAACATTCAGCATGATACTAATAAAAGTATAGGGTTGTAAAAATTTGGTTATCTGGTCTGCAAAATGTATAGTGGCAGTATTATACTATACTTGACATAACTGGTATAATAATATGAATTCAAATTGTTGAGTATTAACATAGATTATTATTTTTATCATTGGCAATGATGATAATCTTATTCAAATTAACTTGAATAATATAAGCTATAAATATGTCTTATTTATTTCTACCTTGATTGATAAAGATTGAATTTGTGTGAAAGTGTACTTGAATACAATATTAAATTAGGCAGCCAGCTATGCAGAAAAATTGCCAGGTGGTAGAACTCATCTTGTTCGACAAGAGAGGTACCACCCCCACCCCGCTTTGGAGGGGCATAGGAGGGGCTATACTTAAACCCAAGGTAAACATTTCAAAAGTTATGAATGTAAAGTCACAATGTACCAGTTGGACCCCACAATTGAAAAAGTTCTAGCTTATTATTAGTATTATTGTCTACTGAAGAATTAAATATTTCCCCTTTAAAAGTTTTATATCCAGCTCCCATCATAAACTTACCCGTAATTCCATGTGACGCAGCTTGCAGCGTTTATCGAGACATTTGCCTTGTTGCCAAGCAGTACACATTGTTTCACAACCCAGCGCCGATGGCTCATGACGGAATACACAGTTGTCACCCTGTACACATAATTATTTCTTAAAATTGAAGTCTAATTAAAACATGTAATGAAGTCAAATTAGAAAAAAAAATATTGTGTTTATAGTATGTATGTATTGTATGTAATAAAATTGTGGGCAGCTCAAAGACTCATAAATCTTGTAGAATTACCTACTACTTATTACACTTGTACAAAATATTGTTTTAGTCTGCTAAGTGTTAGTCATAATTACATGTAGTCCCAAATTTCAGTACATATGGATATCAGGAACTGTGGTAACATACAGCGCTGGTAAAACGTTGCGAAATGTAATTTCATACACAAACACGCGTAACTTGACAACCGTTCGTTTCTTATGTAAAACCTTATCTACAAGGAATATTTCTGAAATATTTATCGAAATCCAAAAGCAAACGTAACAGATGAACGTCACCGTCATACCTTAGTGCATGTAGAGTAATAATAAAAATAGCAATCGTTAAATTTCCTCGGCGACTCCATCGTGCACTCCGCCGTCCAGGGTCTAGAACAGAACACGATGTCGCCACATTTAAACACATTCACAACAAAAACCGCACGTATAAATAAAATACATGATATTTCTAAGCAATACCCGCAAACCACACTTGTAAATATTGCAAATAGAGCTAGAAATTAGATATTTTATTTTGACAATACGCGATGCATTTTATCGGCGAAATAAATTAATAAAAAACTGTACAAATTCAACATTTAAACGCCTTTTCTACTCACCGAGTTATAAGCAAACTAAAAATTAATTAAATTAACAACAAATATCTACGCAAACCCACTATCTAACACAAAATAATAAGAACGTCACTATTAGAAAGAAATTTTAGTAGATATGGCGGACATGTGGCGGAAGGCGGACTTTCATTTCATTTCGTCGGCAACATCAACCAATCGTCATCAACTTATTGTCTATCATAAATCATAGACAACTTTTGCTTTGTTTTATAAGAAAGGCTAAAGCTGCTAGTCAGAAATGTCAATAAGAAATTAGAAATGCTGTCTGATTAAAGGGTTTGTACATCGAACATTTGTTAATGTAAACATGAGTAAATCATAAGTATGCAATATACATACAAAAATATCTGCTTCAAGCGCTGCAACTGTAGTTAACGAATTGAAATTATTTTGACAAAATATATAGGTTTTATTGTTAAGAACAAACCATGTTTTTAACAGCTCAGAATTTTAACCATCAGGCTAAAATAAAAAAATGTATATCTATTAAAGTTTGGTGCCTTTAAATCTGTTTCTTCTTCTCAGTCAGGTCTTAATTTCTGAAGGTCCTGATTCACCCTACTTTAATGTTGTATCAAGGAGTTGTGCTGTAAATTTTCCCAAAATACTTTGTCTCAGGCAGTAGTACATAATATAGTGATCTGTGGATAGGCCACCAGACAAAATAGACAATGCTGGGTATATCCAACCATTTTTACTTATACTTTCCTGGACACATTCTATTATAGTAAAACTGATTTATGTAAATTTTATTAAATTAACTGTTTAACAGTTTAATTTTATTAAATTAATTAATATATTTTCTGGGAATTCAATCATGTAAGCCAGGTTTTTTGCGTTCCTTAATCAAGTATCAATCATTAAAAATTAATAAGTTAAGTTAAGGTGTACTTATATAGTTATCTGTGGTTAAGGTGTCTTGCTAAAAGTACTGTATCTAATGTCAATTTATACTGTGAAACCTATCCGGTATTGCAGTTTTATAACATGGTAACCCTACGTCCAGTGATAAAACCGCTATTGATTTTAAAATAATTTATCAAATGAACTTTCTAAGGAAAACGACTCCGTCTTTAAGTACTTATATAATTATCTGTGACATCGTCATTAATTCATTATTGTGCCATTGGTAACATCCAAACACAGATTAACATTAAAACTATCGTAACAAGCACGAGTTGTACTGCCACATAAAGTAGGAATACACCTTAGTTTCCTTCTTTTAACATGCAGTCTACCAGTCATGTAATGTATGTAGTGTCTGCCGCTAATAAAACTACCTAATGATGCCCTCAGATTCGTCGCTACCCATGAGGGCTAAGATTTTCGTCTCGTATGTGTCTAGCTGACAACCTCTCCTCTTCAAATCATAACAAGAATTGCTTCACGGAATATTGAGACTAGTACACTATAATCTCCCCAAGCTGTATTATATACAGGAAAAGTACTTGCAAATGTTCAATACATTAGGCGAGCGAACATTTATATAAAATTTTAGAAATAACATGCAAAATTATGGGTTTGAGAATTTGCATACATAAATCCTTTCCTCGGTTTTTTTTTCAAATTTAGACAAAAACCTACTAAGTTTTACCAAAACACTACTTATACGCTTATACCTAGTATACTTATTACCAAGTTATGTTTAACAAGGATTCCTAGTAGTAAAAGTCGTCAAGGTGTAGTATGAACTTTATTACCAATATTACATCATGATTTTCATACATTAATTTACATACATAAAATAAATAAATGCTCACAATTAGTCAAGTTTCATAAAAAGCCTTTATACTAAAAAAATACAATAGCAACTAATGTCAGTGAGAAACGATTTGGGCCCTAGAATATGTAATGAAATAATTGTATGGATATGAGTATGATGAAGATAACAGAATGCAATGGACTTTCGATGAAAAATAATATGTAAGTTTAATTAAGATTCTGTTTTGTTTGACCAAAATTATTAGTTTAGGATTTAAAATTTGCTTCTTTAACTATGAACTCTTCACATGATTAAATCTATCATTGTAGAAAAATAATATGCCATATAATTTCAGACACATTCACATTATTCCAGTATTTGCTTGCGAGACGGGGTTTCGCCTTAGTAACTTAGAGAATAAGCTAAATGATGCTAATTGATATTTTAATGGCTACCCTTTTTTCTATAAATTCATAATGTGGAACGGTACAGTCAAACTATTGTTACACAGTCAAACTATCAAGTTTATTATTTCTACATTACTCATTTTACATGATTATGGAATAAACGGCTACGAAAATCCATTACAAAAAGACTATGGTAACGATAACAGTTTAGATAACACAACATTTTGCTGTACACAATAGATACTAACGACCAGAAGTACTATATATAAGGCTAAAGCTAAAAAAACAATTTAAAACAATATCATATAATATATATCAGTCATCATTCAAGTATTCAACATCCTTACTATGTTTGAGGTTTGCAATTTAGCAAAAAATTTAATTTCAAACTTAATTTAAACTCAATCCTGGCAACATTAACAATGTAACAGTCCCGAAATATTAACTGATTAATAAACTTTATAATACGGCACGAATGTGAATATACGTAAACAAACAAGCATTGAATACTCAACAATTATTAATGAAAAATGTCAACTAACTAATCGATTTATGCGAAATGAATATGCGAAACCAATACTGTGGGAATGTTCGGATTGTTTCGAATTAGACGGTTAAACATGTTATTAATATTACGTACTAACATATTGATAAATGGCCTCATCGCAGCTCCAAAAGTTTTCTAACAAACCCACTGGATGATCGCTGAACTTTCTCGATCCAAATAAAATAACACAACACATAAAATTCAAAATGATGAATGAGTATTGCTCTATAAGGTGGCCACCCAAAAAACAGTCTTACAATGACCTTAACCACAATGAAATGCAGCTAAAATGTTACGTGTTATACACAAGCACCTAAATTCCAAGTAGTATTTTATTTGTTTGTGCTTATAATGCTGTGTGATTGAATTTTATCATCAATTTAATTGTGTCAAAACATGTTCCAAAAATTATCCTATGTCCTATCCTAGAAAGTGTCATTAAAGAAAAAGCTTTCATCTTAAAAATTATTGTTATTAGCAACTTATCAAAAGAACAAAACATATGACATGAAAATAATTTTACTCACACAGTGTCATTACAACACAAACTAAATAATATCTACTAATATAGTTGTTTTTTTATTGTTTTCATTATGACATAAGCAATTATACTATGCTAATGCAACATGTCTACTTCTAACCTATTTAACGTACAACATTATTATTGCCTATACACCATAGCTGCATTTCAGAGCTAGTATTCTATCTCAGTCAAGAAAACAAACGAATACACAAGAAAAAACGCACAATACATAAAATAACACAAATCAACCGAAATTATTAACATTCATTGCCATTATATATGAATATATACATCAATGGTAGTTTTCAATACGATGAAGACTACATTGACTATTAATAATATTAATTGATAGAAAACAAGAAATCGTTATTCTCACTACTGTCTATTAAATACACCACAAGAGTGATTATATTTCGTTTAGTACTAATTAAAGGGATAACTGTATTAACTACAAGATACAATGGCTTATTACTTCTTTTCAGTATACATTTTTAAAATTATTGCGTGAATTATTATTGATAGTAAAATTAAGTTTTAATATTTTTATTCTACCTAAAATAGGAGATTTCATTTTCGCTGGCAACATTCACCATGTACTGTCACAGATACACACTAATGAAGGATGAGAACTAAGGGTTCATTAGACAATTACAATACTGGGGCATTTATTTTTAGAAACACTTAACATTTCCCCTTACGTGCATACTAAAGTTACGAATAACATTTCAGCGTGATGACAAACGACAATTTACAATTTCCAACAACATGAAGAACTTTTCCACAACAATACCATCGAAACAGTGATCACTTAACGTTTTTTTGTCACACAATAACATCCAAAAACTGGCAAGACACACAACCAATGTGACATTCCATGGTAGTAGAATTTAATTCCATTAATGCGTCGATTATTCCATTGAAACATCACCGAGAGTCCCTTACTAAGACACTGAATACATACAATAATTTTGAAGCTTCATACCCTGCCTTGGACGATACTGTTTAGTTATATTGTCATGACAAACGTGTTCCATTAGTAAGGGAAATCATTTACACTAAAACCTTGCACTCAGTAGGCCTAACCGAATATGATGAGTTAAATGCTAGTATCGGTGTAGGAACTAACTTAAACTGTAAAGCAGCGGAATTTTGTAAGGAATTAATGAGATTACATTTCGAAGTTTTCGAGAAGTGATTATAAACATTTCTCTAAAAGGACGTATATCACAAGATTAAATGTAGGTGCAATATATCGACACTTATCTATGTCTGGGTTGTACTAGGTACACATTTTAAAGGAGATTCCAGTTGTAACAAATAAATATGTACAGTACATTTATTCTGTCTGAACATTCTATTGGTCTGCCTCTGTAGGACGTCTACCATCAAATTGTGTTCCTAGCACTGCCTACAACCAAGGGTATAAGGTCGAAATCCGTGAGGCACACGAAGTCATGATGAATGAGAGAGCGACAGAGCTACCGTGTCCGTGGGTGCGAGCGAGACGGCCTTATCTCTTGGATGAGCTCTTGATTTGCTGCAGCTTGAGCCGCAGCGCGTCCACCGCCGCTTCGTTCTTTTGCGATACTGGTTGCGTTGTGTGGAGCTGGAAAAGATACAATTACTAAGTCATTTTAACGTCTAGACTCTTTTGATAATTTCAAAGTATTATGAATTTTCAATATAGTCTGATTTATGATCAATATTTTTCCTATTTTTGCATTTTTTGATATAAGCAAAAAATAATATTGTTACAAGAAATAGTAGTAGCAGCAAATCCTTGATGTGTGGATCCCATCATATATGCATAAAATTTAACACAGACATTTCCAGTGCCATGTAAACCGGTAAATTGTAACAGATAGTAAAGTAATTTGTCATGATAATTGTAATTGTTCACTGCTGCCCATGGACACTTGTTATTCAAACTAAGTTTGAATAAATTGTGCCTAAGATTGACAATAGGTGCTTGAAGACTAACGTTTGTCTCGGGTGTAGCCATTCTACCTCGCCTAAAACCGAAACACTTACTGTGTTTCGGTTTTAGGCGAGGTAGAATGGCTTGAATGAGGATTATGAGGCTGGCCATGTTGGCCTCCCTGCTCGTACTACACAACTTCTTCCATTAGGTAATATTACACCTATAGTCTGATTCATAATTAGGTGTCCAAAATGTTAGCAAAGGGGTTGACCTAGTAATAAAGTAGGTTACCAGTTATTGGCAGATCCCTATTTTTGAGAATAAAAATCTAATGAGACTGTATTAAATTAATAAATAAAATAAATTTAAATTTTGCAATACATATTTTGACTTAATTTCGTTTCATACACTAATACTAATAAAATACAAGATTTATGGTATAAATTTAAATTTGATTATGGTAAAACAATTGGAATTCGAAACATTTTTCGAGTTACGTTTATGACGTGTAATTTTACGAAATTTTGTACGAAAATGAAAATAATGTAAAAAATAAAATGTAATTATATTTTGACGATGACATTTGTATGTTTACATTTTGGACACCTAATTATGAATCAGACTATAATGATATAAACAGTGTTCTGTAAGACAAAAGTGCGGGTACCTCCAACTGCGGGTCGATGCTGTGCGCGGGCGCCTGGTCGCCGAGCGCGCGGTTGTCGCCCACGGGCGTGCGTGGCTGCGACGACGGACTCGACTCCGTCTTCAGACCCGCCTTGGCCTGGGAACCACATACATATACTCGTCTATTTTTGCTGTTTTGTTAACATATTTTTGTTTTGATCTGAGTCCAGTGTGCCAATAGGATAGATCAGTAGAATATAATCTAAATATGACATTCATTGTTTATTAAATTAGGGATGTGAATGAAATTTATTTTCTAAACAAACCAATGATCTTATTGGAGTAAAGAGAGTATACGTAAAGTATCAACCAAACAATGTTAAATGCTACAACACCCTTTGTGTTCGTGTGCGACTGAGCTAACTAAAATAGCATCCTGAATCGTTAAACATTTGTATAATTAAATAAAATTCAAATATAAAAACAATAAAATAAAATTATTATAATATATATATATGCACAAATTTCATAAGTACATAAAATTACTAGGTTTTATGTACTTATGAAATTTGTGCATAAGCTTACCTGCAAGGCTCTAAGTCTCTCTAAGAAAATTACATGTGATTTCTCGTCGTTTTCGTTGCTTATATCTGAAACAATCGATAATTTTATTATTAACTTTGAATTGACCACTGAATTGCATATATTATAACTGATGAAACATGGGTTTTTTTTTAACTCGTTTTGTGTACCCCTGACAATATGTGTAAAATTTCATGATTGAATCGTTAAAGCATAAAAGCTATCAAGCTTTAACACGTTTATTAACATTAAAATATTTCAGTTATTGTTTCATTAACAAATAATGCGCGTAACTTATAGCGTCGTATATACTGACCGATATTATCCGTCTTGTAGTCATGCTTGTAGATGGGCACGGAGGCCATTTTCCTCTGCTCGCCGACCTCCTTGAGGCCGCGCTCCACGTAGTTGCGGAAGTAGAACGACGAGCCCTGCATGAACGTCCAGATGTCCACCTCTGGGTGACGCTCCTGAAGAATACCCAATTTTAATCATTTCGGTTACTGCAGCTTATAATGTTATAACGTCGTATTGAGCACATTCATATTTTTTAGTATTTAACATAAGGCGTATAAATTGTATAAAGGGACTTCTCTGGTCATTTTTTGTGTACATATATTTCTTTGTGTGTGATAACAGATACATTATTTTGACCAGCACTTTTAATTTTCACTATTTTCATGTAATATACAGAGGAAAATCACCACCATATCTCGATCTAAGGCATCACAGATATGAGGATACTAGATGTTCATGTCACTAATTTAATCTTAGCGTCAAATTGATTGCAAGCTAGTTTGCTACGGCTAAGTAGAATATAGTTGCGCTCGAAACAACTCAACATAAGATCACACAGCTGCGACAACGCCTTCCTACTCCTACTTGCTCCTTGGATGCTTCTTGGAACCAATACGTCTCAGTATCAAAGCAAGCTCCCTCACGCAGCTCACGCAGCGTCCGCGGCAGGCGTCTAGCGTTAAGCGCGGTGTTAATCACGCCCACAACTATACCCAGACTCGTTTCTTACCAAATCTTTATATATAGAAATCCCATATCACGGTGTTCATCCAATATTCTAAAATACTTAAATATTACACATATTCCCCACGTCCACGCCCAGTACCGAGCCTAAGTTCATTCGCTACCATACGAATCTATAAAATTACTGACCAATTGTGTTGGCTTTTTACACATATGGGTAAGTAGGTCCAGTTTGCGAGATATGATACTCGTCTTTCCGATAACTTATTTACGCTGCAAAAAAGGTGTTACCTCGAACTTACCCTAAGATCATACAGCTGCGACAACGCCTCCCTATTGTGTTCCTTGGAACCGATCCGTTTCAGTATCAAAGCAAGTTCCTCATGCAACGCGCGGGGCAGGCGTCCAGCGTTGAGCGCAGCGTTGCCCACGCCCACGCCGGTGCCCACGCCCATGCCGCCGCCCACGCTCACCGTCATGTTCATGTTGCCGTTCACTTCGGTCGGCGTGTCCTTCTTCTCGTCCAGTTTCAGTTGCTGGAAGCATTTTTTTTATTACTTATGTTAAAAATATAATTATTTATTTTGTATATGATTTTAATTAATAACAACTGCTAATGTAAAAATAGGTAGTGACAAAATAAATACGATAAATATTGTAAAATAAACGATTCAAAAAAATAAGTCAAATTTGATAAGTTTATTTACGTGTATCCACATAATATTTTATTATTTGCCAGGTGGTAGAATTCATGTAGTTCGACCGGGGAGGTACCACCGCCACCCTCATAATCCTCCGTGAAGCAA
>DWNR01004025.1:0-11235 GCA_018250455.1 Polygonus leo
TTGCTTCACGGAGGATTATGAGGGTGGCGGTGGTACCTCCCCGGTCGAACTACACGAGTTCTACCACCTATAAAATTGACCTTACTGATGTGTGTTCTAATATTATAGCCTGTATAAAAGTGTTATATTATATTGTATGTTTCCCAAATAAATAAAAATAAAAAATAAATAAATATAGTACTAAAAACTTTATATACGTTTGATTAAAATATGATATGTGAAAATAATTTTATGGGCTTGAAACAATGTACATAGATGAAAGGATATTGTCCTAAGTTATTTTTATAAAACTGTTTTTTTAATTGAAATTCTTTGGTTATCTTGTAAAATATTTCTACTGACTTTATGAAGCGAAACATAGGCTTACATTATACGTACGTATAATGTAGTATTACGTGGTCGCATTGTAATCCAAACTATTAGCTAGTAGGATATGTATTCTATCTTTGAAAAGATTAGAATACATAGGTCCATTTCTGCAAAATTTGTGTAATAAAACAATCATTTCATTTCCTTATTACTTAATTTTTGAGGTACCGTATGCATAGGATGCCCTACCATCAGGCCCCGCTGTAGGTCCATGATATTTGTTTTCTTAGAGAATGTGCGTTATTAGGTCCAATATAACAACAAAAAATTAAAAAGCAACACCAAACTATTTTACTTCTCTTCGTGGGCGAGGTCCGCACTTTGCCATTATATCCGATAAATAACATATCTTATTATAAGAGCACATTTAATGTCCTACATTCTATCATCAAGGTCCCAACATCACAGCACCACTAGTTACTTAGTTACCATTAGTTAAACACTAGTTACTTGAAAGTACTTTACTTACTTATATTACGTAAAAAAACCAACCAACATCCAGTAACACTTCTCTATTTAGGACAGTTCTAACCTTATCAGACACCAAATCTAACGCAAACGATAAATCATTTACAAAAAGGCGTAACAATAAACGCAAAACATTATTCGCTCGAAGTTTCGAACATTCACAAAGTTTTACTTGACACTGGCAAGGGGTGCTATTCTGGTGTCGCAAGCTGGCGCTGCACGCGCCGAACTATAATGAAATCATAAGTCACGATCTGACAAGCTCGATTACCATTTAGTTTACACAACTGCATTGGAAATTAAACTTTATATTGTCGGAATAGCGTTGAAGTTGCGTAGTTGCGAGCTGGTCTCCATGCGCCCTAAGCTGATCTAATGAAAGAATGTATTTCAAGTAGAGGTGTCCAAAAAGTGTATAGTATCGATATGCGATATTATCGTATTCGATTGTATCATATCTTGCATTTTCCAGGATGTAGAACTCGCGTGACTTACCCTGGGAGGTATTATCGCCACCCTCAAAATCATCTCCGACGGAATTCTCGAGTTTCGGTTATAGACATGACATGTTGCCGATTACACTTGATACACGAAGCGAAGTACATATGACTGTACTACATATAGCCTTTCTATTCAATTGTACTTGGGGTGTACCTTAATACAATGTAAATAATTGTGACCGTATCGCAAACACTTAAATGAAAATACCATATAATTAATGTATCTTAAATAAAAGTATCACTCGATACTCTCTGCTTACCCCGTTAGGGATTTGGCGTGACGTGTGTGTGTATATCTTAAATGAAAATCATGTTTTATTGTTTTTATGATTTTACAATAACAATAAAAAATTGGCATTTTTAATCCTAAATTTTTGTAGGATCACGATATATCGAAGCCTTCCTATCGTATGGACAAAATATTGTACCAATTATCGATATATCGCTGTATCGAAATTCCGATATATCGTATCGTGTTGTCGTTGCATCCCTGATGTCAAGCTACAAGTCAAGGTGTCGATGCAAGCAAGAAATGAACGTTTTAGCCAAATCAGATCATATCGCACCGCGGTTAACTAGTTAATGTGAATTCTTTTGCGTTTCGTAACTCCTGTCGTTATTCTTTACTTGTTTTCTGTTTTCTGGTGGCTTAATATTTTGTTGCTCGTAATGGCTTTACGTAAAGACCTACTTACGTCGCAATTTGTAAAATATCTTCGCACAAATATATATTAATATATAAAAATGAATGTCTGTGTGTATGTCCTTTATAGAATCGTAAACTATGCATTTGATCGTGTGATGATCTTTAGCAAAGTTATTGTGGATGAGCCCAGGAAGGTTTCTGAGTTGTCACGACCAATTTTCGACAGTTTATTTTAGTTGATGGCGTAGCAACGTGCGCAGGGTATAATTCGTGAGGTTACAAACAAAAGTATGTTGTAATAATGGTTATTCGTAGTTTTGCTATTTGTAAAATTTGAAAATCATGTCTTGCATGCACATTGAACAAAGTAGCTGTAAACTAGAGATGGTTTCAGGTTTTCACGAAGGGGATTTGTTTTAAACTCCAAGAATGTGTCAAGTTTTAAACTAATTAACTTCTGCTGACGATGTTGTCTACGTAGACCTGTGAATTGTATTCAGAGTGGAATCCAGGAGTAAAAGTTTCTTGTGAGTTAATCCAGCTTATGAAATTGTGCCAAAATTTCTAATTCCGTCCGCTTCCTGGCAAAAAATGTTATTTGTAAAACATTCATTAAAATAACTAGAGTAAAAGTAAGTATTTAATTAATAAATTTTACTCAGTAAATAATAACTTTTGGTGATTGGTGATTGGTAATCTTTCCTCAATAAATGATTACAATCTCAATATACAGCAACAAGATGAAATATACAAAGTACAATTACTTTTATACACACATCTAGGTTATTTCCTTCATACGTAGAATACTCAAAGCTATATATTTTTATACGATCGTATAGAAGGATCCTCAGTACTCACGGGTGGCAATATCAGTAACTGTGATCGACCCAAGTATAGGGTTGATTACAGATGATCAGTTGGACTGCAAGCTCGTTGGCTATTTCAGTACTATAAAATATAGGAAATGAAATGAAATGAAATGAAATAAAATGAAATGAAACGAAACGAAACGAAACGAAACGAAAGGAAACGAAACGAAACGAAACGAAACGAAACGAAACGAAATGAAATGAAATGCATTAGTCGTCTATATATGATCGTTAAGCGTTACGCAGTAGTTACTGTTGCTGTATTTGTGACCGAATCAGAGGACCCATTGTTAGTTGGAGATTTTTAGTGACCTAGTGACCGCATTCCACGAATCACCATAAGATGGTAAAAAGAAAAAATATAGCACAACTAATTTTCATACACAATGCAATATAATTTAAAAGTTGTAGCCAAAGCTCATATTCTTGAATTTGAGAATCTCTATTAATTAATATTAAAAAATCTCTCCCGCCATGCGAGTGCGTAATGAAAGATATTATATTTCCTGGATTTTTTTCCAGTTTACTTGTTAATTTAAAGACACTAACTTACTCAGATTTTCAGTATATAGAATTTCTTCACGCGGTTTGCCACATAACCACATAAATATTTGAACTCTGAACTCAATGCATTTATGTCCCGCGTGACAGTACGTAAAATAATATCGTAGTCTCAAGTTTTAAGTAGGTACCTATAGGCACAATGCATTTCTCAATAACTAACCTCTGCTCTTTGAAGTGTCAATTATTCGCGTGTATCAGAATCGTGACTGAAACTGACTTCAAATGTACAGAACTTCAAAGAACGTTCTTATTAAGAACTATTTTAAAGGTATTAATTAATACATCTTTACATAAAGTAACGTTATGGTGGTCAAAATTCCTTTAAATCATAAATATTATATATTTTTTATCGTCTTAGGGTAGCAAACGAGCATGTAGTCCACCTGATGATAAGTGGTCACCGCCGCCTATGGACATTAGTGATCATCCCTGAGTACGATTGTGTTACTACCCTTGAGGACTAAGATGTAGGCCTCGCGTTTAAGTATAGCCGGCAACTACGCCTCTCCAAACCGAAACAAAACAAATTACTTTACGGAGGATTATGAGAGTGGCGGTGGTATTTCAACGGTCGAACTACATGACTTCTACCACCTTTTATTATCTCTATAATTATAAGAAATATTTATGTTTTATTTTAGCTTTTTCTAAATACATTCACGTATCTACACTTCTATGTATATATTTTACGAAAAGCATTGTTATTTTAAATCGTATCGCATCCTCTATTTGTGAAGATTACGATCAAATAGCGACCTGTTTGACTAAAGAAAGTGCATAAAAATCTTCAGTCGAAAGTGTCCGGTGGATACTGCGGTAGACCTTTGCCATAAGGTCTAAAAACTACGGCCCTTCGCCTGTGAAAATGGTCGTAAACATAATATTGCTTCACGTTAACACCCCATTACACTTTTTATGGCCGATAAAAATGATAAGGACGAAAGCAAAGCGCATTAAATGTTCAGATGCGCATTCGCACTTTATTTATGGTATGTCGTGTGAAAATTGTCTCACGAATCGTCAAAGAAAATTAAGCCTTAATACCTTCGCTATAAGATGTATGTCTTTGAGCTGTTTTAAGATTACAAAACGTGTTGTGAGTATTCGGATGTACGAATATAAATCATCTCCTTAAAACGCAATGACTACTGTGAAACTGCACTGACTCGACCGCTTTGTAACGGTTAAGGTACTCCAAAATTGAAAGAGTGTAGGTCTCTTTAGATCATCTTTAAACATTTTTGAAAGGTATGAACTTTGCTCTGTCACTCCTTTAAAGTTCGTAATTCCGTAAATCATATGTGAATTCGTGGGGAAGTAATATTTTTGTTTAAAGGTCACCAGTCGTTAAATGTAATATGTATGCAAAATGCAGGAATGCAGAATTCAGAGTCGCAAATATTCAATATTTAAGCAATTAAACGTTTGTATGTCATTTATAATGTAAATGTTATTTTTATAATTATATAAAACAAAATTAAAAACCATTTTTTTCAAAATTGGCACTTCAAAAATTTGTGGCACTCTTTATGGACCTCTTAAAATTATTGGCGTTTCGGAAGGATTCCTAAAAAGAAGAAGCGATAAGAAACTCCAATATCTATCTTAGAATAACTAATCGAGGATAAAAACACCATGTTCAAATCCGTGATGGATTATGGCGATTAACTCAAGATGCTTATGGTTTAGACAACATGAAAGATTTCAGACGGGAAGGAACAAAATTCAATCTAATTATACGAAAAAAGTCTGACAAGGCCCTAACATCCCATGACGAATGCTACCTGAAGTTGATGTCGGTACGAAATAAGAGATAAGTTGTGCTCAAAATTCAATTTTTATCAAAAATCAATTTGCCATCTCAAATGAATAATTTCGGCTGGGGGCGATCCATCTTGTGATTAATGAACATGATTGCAATGTTACAGATGACAATGTTCTACCTAATCATAACCAACTTAACTATGTTAATAACGAAGCAAATTTAATGTGATTTTAAACCCTATTTTCTCGGAGCAAGGGACAAGTAAAGTTTCTGGAAAGCAACATTTATTTGCAAGGATATCACAAAAATAATGGAGTCCGAAACAAACATGCTATAAGTTCGAGCCGTGTTCGACATCCTGTGGAAAAGACTAGTCGAGAAATATCCCTGTATTAATTTACCAACCACTTAAAATCTTTTACAACGTTCTAAGCTAGTATAGATGAAAGAATATATTCACACATAGAGATAAAAGAACAGTGAGTAATTCTGCAGTAAATCAAATTAACGTTTTTGAATACATACCTATACCATAACATACCTAACATTAAATTGTTACGAGAAGTTAATAAAAAGAATAACTTCACTTTGAACCACTATGAGTATTGGAGTCTTAGTAAATGTCGGTGTGAATTTTGTATTATACTGTTGGTAACTGTTGTATCACTTACAAGTAGCGACATTTTCCTGAAGTAAACATTCCAGAGCAAGAGTATTAGTAATACTCTCAGCCACATAAACAAAATAATATTTAAGTCATGGTAATTCCAGTTATTTTTCATTAGTCATTCCATCATTTACACGCTGAAGGTAAGACAGGTCCATTAAAAAGATTTGCAGCTCCACCACAATGCTATCTCAAAAGCAGTTGTAAAGAATACCAAAGAATTTCAATTAGTCCCAACAAAACGTCTTCGGTGTTATCTTGAATTATTAACGGTACATTTCTCAGGGAATGAAACAAAAATATTTGGATCCTCGCCAAACACCGAGGCCGTTATAAGGCAAAGGCGTTAAGCACGTTAAGGAGCCTTCAGATACGCTGAAATAAGAAACGATTCGTTTTAAACTTGAAACAAAGTAATAATAACATTAAAACGTAAAAAATCGTGAAATAAAGACTTCTGCGTATTTTGCACATTTTCGTCATGCTTATATGCAATTCAATCAATGCTTGCTCGTTAATAAACACAGAATTAACAGAAATATACATTATACATACACTAGATGACCCCGCAAACTTTGTTCTGCCATAAAAAAATATTAAAAAATGGGGGTTGATGATTCAGCACACGGTTTAAATAACACAATAATAACAAAATATTTTTCTTAATTTGATCGCGGCGCCAGCTGTCGGCATGACAGATTTGACACTGGGATGGTAGCGCAGTCTGTCGGATCTAATGTAAAACATTCCAAAATCAACAACTACTTACAACAGTGTGAATCTAACCATTCTCAAATCCCCTTCAACACACACAAAAAATTCGTCAAATTCGGTCCAGTCTTTTAGGAGGAGTTCAGTGACATACACACGCACACAAGAATTATATATAAAGATTTATCCGTAATATTCATGTGATAACGTGATAGTGATATAGCAATACGAACTATGGGACAATAATTGCGACCGATCACATAATGTTTTCGGACGCAGCAAGGAAAAATTAAAAAAAAATTACTGAAAAAAGAATTTGTCTACCTATGTACATATCAACTATACTAATTTATATGGTCATTCGACCAAGTATGACCCTTTCATTAACGTCATATGAAATAATTTTTTCCCGTTATTTCGTATCCTACACTTTTGACCAAGGTTCTTTCAGAACTTATTTTTATGACCCGTATCTAATCTCTCTTATCTTGATACAGATAATGTAATTCGATTCGCGCATGTATCATGCCGCCAGACTAATGATACTCTTTTCATTTATACCAACAGAAAACTGAGACATACAAACGAACTTATAAATCATGCGTTTCGTCAAATCTGTTGCTTTATTTATATAAGTATGATGTACGATTAAATCATTTATTTACCCGATTTAATTATCTAATATTATCTCATTTGTGCTCCTTAGTAGTATTAAAGTAAGTAAGTTTATCTACGAAGCTAGTCCAAAATCCAATAAGACGGTTAAAATGAATTTATGTTAGGTAAGGTATACTGTACGGAGAATTAGGTAACTCCAAATTTGTCTGCTTTTGGAAAATCCAAAGCTTACTTTGCTCAGTTATATATATAATAAAAATATCTCTTTATATTTTTCTGTATCTATTTTCCTTATAATAATCTAAAATGAATACAACAAGCTTCATCTATGTGAACGTCAATCACTAATTAGGATATCATTAAGCAAACTTTCGAAATAAAAGATAAATCAATTAGGTACATAATATAAAATATTACATACAACGATTAATTAATTTTAAATGTTTTAAACTAACCCGTAAATGTTGTACTGCCATAAAAAGTTTAAGATCGCGATTAAAAAAGGGATTTAAAGTAAAATTAAATATAAGTATTTTGATGCCAAACCATAAAAATACAGAAAAATGTCCACAAAATAAAAGAAAATTCTGGATATGGTCATCCTTATTACCTAATAGTTGTATTAATAGTTTAAGACCCATTCTCAGACCTACCAAATATAAAAAATCGATCAAGCGATTTCCATTTTACTATGCCAATTCGAACGAGTGCTATAATAAACGCTATATATTTGATAAAACTAAAACGCAAATATACATACATAACTCCAACAACGCGCCTCTAAAGGTAAATATTTCCATTAAAATCGAAAATGTCTATGGTACCATTGTGGCTTAGTTTAAGGCGATATTATAATGCAACATTATTTAATATCTGTTTTGAATCAAGTCTGTATCCGGGTACTTGAATGCTAAATATAAGGTAAGGCTGTCAGCAAACTCGGTTCTTAGTAAAGCCAAAGGAATCATTCTTCACCCAAGGAATATAAGGATTTTAATGTGTTCTCATTTATATTGTAGATTACGTTTCGCCTTTCCTTGAAGATGTACTCCAGAAGCCATTGAAATACGGTTTTAACGGTAACAGTAATTTACCTTTACAGTTAAAGCATATTTTTTCAGACAATCCCTTAAACGCGTAAATCTTTAAAGTAGTCCATTAATATTTAAAAAAAAAATGTTAGAATTTAATAAAATAAAATTGGCTTCACATAGAGTAATCTTTGAAATCTTAAGGAAGATTTTTCATTATAAAAGTTATAAGTACTAAGAGAAACAGTAAATATAAATCTAGGAATTAAAATCTCTGAAGAAGTAACTCATTAAAGAATGCATACCTTCCTGCAAGACGTTTAAAATTCATCTTCAGTATAGCTGTAACACTTGTTCTTACAAATCAACTCAACGGCTCCATAAAATACTGGAGGCCCATAGAACATATATTTATTTGCCTTAAATACCTATATCTTCCATTTTTCCTAATATTGCATGTAATGATCTAATAAACACCGGCGTGTATACCTACAAATATATTTTTAGTGCGACTAGTTAACCTATATTGTGAGCCTAATAATGCTACTTATGTTTGCGATCGAATATTCTAGATCCATTTATAGACTGTTAACAAAGACTCTTTAATTATACCCCTCAAAGCACAAATGTAGGTTTATCTTTGCAGGTGTGCATTGTGTGTCAATAGTTATAGTTTTGGTAGTAATTAAAATAGCTTACGTAATCAAGGTGTCAAAGAAAATATGGTATCTTGGGTAGGTGGTAGAACTCACACAGTTCGTCGCAGAAATATCAACGCTACTACCGTAATTATCCATATAGCAGATCTTGTAGTATTAAAGTGCATCAGACAACTTATTAGTTGGACTCCCGAATAGTTCAGTAGTGACGGGGCGATGATAATGACTGTTAAACTACCTAGCAACAAGAACGAATGAACAGCAACACATCTGTGGTGCATCAGCCATTTCAATATATATTGTGTTTACTGTAGGTATCCACGACAGAAATCACAACTTAGTATTTGGATTCCAAAATCTTTTAGTGGTGGAGGGGACGATGGTGATTACAGTTTTTTTCTATCTAACAACGAGAACGAATGCACAGCAACGCATCTATGGTGCTTCAGCCATTTCATTATATTTAGTATTCATTGTAGGTATCCACGGCAGAAATCACAACTTAGATTTAGATTCCAGAATCGTTCAATGGTGGTAGGGGAGATGGTGATGACAACTTTTACTACCTAGCAACGGTAACCAATGAGATAGAATGATATGACAATACTGAACAAAAAAAAACGTTAAATCTCATATTGACTACCACACAATACGTGTATTATTTATGAAATTACCTTACATTATTCCAATTCTCACAATAAAATCTGGAAGCATATTAAGATATCAAAACTGCGTCTTGCATTTCAACATGACAACTAAAAAACATTGAACAAAGAGTTACAGCCGCGATCAATATCTTGGAATGTAAAACGAATATCAATGGTTAGGGAAAAAGTCAACATTTTATCAAGTGTCAAAATGTACAAAATGTTCACTTATGGCTGGCCGAACCCGGTACATCGTATTAGCAGAGATTATACAATTATCGCATAACAATATAAGTATCAAGGAGAGTATAAAATATTTTCCCATATATGTATTTACTGAAGTAAAGGCAAGTTTGAGAATACTTTACGGCTTCACTCCACCCGAGATTTTGGAGCGCTTTTCGCTGAAAAATCGCCAGTGTGAGAGCGGCCTAATATCCAACATTTTATTTATCATGTATATTTAATTGTGCGACCTTTTTCCTCAGCCTTTTAATTAGAAGTTTAATTTTTAGATGAAATTAAAGGCATTGTTATACATTGTACAATTTTCAGAGTTAAATAGTTTAATAAAAAACCTTTTTGTAGTCTTAAAACAGGGTCCCATTGGCGCCTTTTGGGTACGGAATCCTAAAAACACAAGAAGATTCACGCACATACGAAATACTCGCATATAACTGATATTGCTCGTCGCGTATACAATCACGTAATCATATTGCATACTCGGCAACAAATAACGCGGAAATCGGTTACGTAAGTTAAATATGCATCAAACTCACAATAAATGTCGCATTTCAGACGTTTGCCAGATTAACTGCAATAAATATTCTATTTCGCAAATTCCCTCACGAAATATTCGGTCATTCGAACGATGGCATTAAGGTTTAACTCACACTAACAAGTAGTTAGTTGTGTCTCATTTTATATTATTACGAGTTAACTCGGGCAGATGTCGTCCTTAGAAAGGTCTCGATAACTATGTCACATACAGAGTACAAAAGTATCATATACCTCAAATAAATCCAAGTACATATAACATGACTACAAAATGTCATGTTACCATGGAAGATAGATAGATAACTATGTTTTTTGTACGACTACTCGTACAGTGTGGATTAAACACATGAGAAATTATGCGGGTGCTATGATATCGTGAGGATTGATCGAATTGATCAAATATCTTTGATTATTTTAACCACATTTGGTTTTGAATTATATCAGTAACTAAAAACATATACTGTAGTACGCACTTACGATTATCAGTGTTAGTGTGAGTTAAACCCAACTGTAAACCTTGCAAAACTTTGTTTGTTAACCTTCCTTACGATAAATCGGGGATAATGTGTTTTCGGATCGCCGTTTAATAAACCGTTTAAATAATATATGCAACAATGTTTAACAAACATAATGGCTTTCAACTCCCGCAGTCAAATACAATATCATAAAGTAATTATAAATAATGAGAACAATTATTTAGAGCGCTCTTACACATTCTTTACACACATATTGCATATGTACATATATTCGCATTATTATAATACCCATTTTGTAAAAATAACTATTTTGTATTTTTGACTTTATACTTACTAACTTAATTTTACTCGAGTGGCGACCACGTCTAGGCAAAAGGAGCACAGGTCGCCTCCCGACCAGATGGACTGACGACCTGAAGAAGACGGCGGGAAACCGCTGGATTCAGAAGGCACGCGACCGGTTAGAGT
>DWNR01004026.1:0-11234 GCA_018250455.1 Polygonus leo
GAGCGCGCCCGGGCCAGCGCGATGTCCTCGACGATGTGTCAAAATTTTAACGGACCTTCTCGCGTTCGAACTATTTCCTACTTAGGATTAAGCTGAAGTGCTATTACTTAAGCGGGCCTTAAAATTGAGTTCTTGACGTAGCCCCCTGACGGGCGATTCGTTTTAGTATTGTCTCGGTTGTGCATTTGACTTGCCCCAGTGTGACCTTGTATAAGATTCCGCGTAAGGAAATTTTAAACTAGTAATATTCCGCATAAAGATGTAAACCTTTTAAGTCGACGTTACTAAAGTTATGACTCGAAGGGTATGTAAGTAGGTAAGCAAATTTTTTTCTATACCAATCGCTATACGGGAACGGGCAAAAGCAATAATATGATGTTAATTTTATTACCATATTATTTTTTATATTGTATCGATAGAAGTCTTAAGCTATTTAAGAATATACACTATATTGAGTAGCGGTGCGACCGCGAAGTGATGCTGGCTATTAACGGTTGCCCCCAATCGGGCCCACATTGTCTTGTTATATTTATTCGTTAGATAGGAAATTTTAAGTTTCCTGTAGCTAATTGTATTTATGTTATTATATCCTATGGGTGGTGCGGAACGACATCTGAATGGGAACAGGTTATTGAGGACTGGCAAGAGATTGTGATCTGTCGTTGGTCAACGACATATAAATATTGACTGAATCTCAGTGTAGATGCATTTGTAACTCTATGAGGCCTTTGCAAGATGGATAATTATTAAGGATTTGTGATGTATTAACGGATAGCGCCTAAGGAAACATACGAAAAGATTTTTATACTAGACTAGTTGATCTATTTACGGAGATTGTTTTTTTTATACTTAGATATATTCTATTGTCTGATTTAAATAATTTTATATTTATATAATTATTATTATTATGTAATATGATTTATTAGTGTTGTTTGTTTTTATTGATTCATCGTATAGTAACAATGATTTCGTTTATATTCAGTTGACGATTAGGTAATAATACGTCTTAAATGTTAACAAGTTTTATTATTATTATATCGTTGGTAGGTGTTTAGTTGTCGTAACGAGGCCGCCCGCGGGCGCGGCCGGTGCTGGGCCTCTCGGCCTCTTCAATTACTTTAGATAGGGATGAACGATTCGAGGTTGCGCATTTAGTTAACTAATATTGGCATTCTACGATTGGGACTAACCTAGCGTTTATGTATGTAATTTTCAATTAAGATTTAAGATTGTTACATTTTTAGCTAAACACTTTAGAGTGGTACGGTAACTGAAATGTGATAAAATGGAATGGTGCTAGAACCTGAGTGTTAACACGCTACGATTCGACTCCTATTGTAATATTAATGTTTTAATGATTAGTTACTTTGCATAAATGTAAGGCATCTAGCATCCAGAGGTCGCATCTGTCTGGTCAACGGGTAATATACATACGTCGTTACATACCTAGAGATTACAGTATCACTCGAGATTTTATCTTAATTTTTTCATACCCTTTCAAATTTACTAATGTATCTAGAATGATAAGACGCCATTGTAAAAGAATCGATATACCTACGAAGACCGTAAAATGTTCGTCGACGGTCCAAGAGATGACCGCATCCAGTTAGCAGATCCGTGATCGTTTCCCATCTCGTCCTAAGTTGTGGCATTAGTGCTGTTTAGTAGCTGTGAACATGCAATTTCACTTGTGCAATTTTTTATAATAGTCATAACTCATACTAGATTTATACAATTGTCTATTGAATATGGGAGCCCACTTAAATATCAAGCTCCTACGTTCCTTTTAGAATACATATTAATAGTCACCAAACATTCTTCCACAAAGATTTATATTTACTTTTAAGTATATTAAAGATTTTTATATTGTATCGTTCATAATAAAGTGGGCGCTTATTATTTGATAGCATTTCATACTCAGTGCAATATTACTAGTTATTTAATTACGTAACCAAACTAAAGGATATTTTAAAATAATTAATGACTTGAAAGAGAGTAACTACCTAATTGTATTTACATAAGTGACTACTCCTAATTTCTATTTCTACCTAGCGAAAGCAGTTTGGGTTACGGTGATGTACAGGTTTTATAGCTGGTAATATTAAGGATTTAGCTTGTTTACCTCTGCCAATCGTAATAGTTATGTACTGTTTAATAATTTATTGTCGCGCAAGTAAGTCTATTGTTGGAATAGATCATAGCTATCCGGTCCGGTTCACCACCGTGTGAGGCGCTTCATCTAATTCAATGCATTTTTGTATATTACTATCACTTGAGACCAATTTTTAAATATTGAATTTGCTATAGCAAATTGATTGATTAGTAATATAGAGTTTTATTTAGATATTTTAGGTTAGGATACTATGATAGTGTCTGGCCAGAATATTTTGGAGTATCACATCGTTTGGCTCAGAAAATATCTCCCTTTGATCTCTTTTCAGCTTTCAAAAAGTATGCAACTTAATAATTATACGGTGACCGCGTATTTGGACTTAATGAAAGCTAACTTTATGCCATATGGAATTTACACATAAGGTTAACGAATTACTAAATTTAGTGTTATGGAAATGAGGTCTTGCGGACCTAGTCACTTATTTGGCCAATCTAATTAAATATTCCAATTTATTGTATATTAAAATTAAAGTATAATGAAATTTACCTTTGTATCACAAATACGTGATGTTATCATTTGAAATCAATGGAGTGCAGGATGAGCTATATGGTTATTTACAGGATAGCGATGGTCTAGTTATGTTTATTTTGTTTCTTCTTTATAATATTAGCCAATTTGTTATAGTGTCGTGTATCACAATAGTGTATTACTAATAGGTAGGGGGTGTCAAATCGTATACCTAACAACTGATAATCAGTTTTGTTATATTTTTACATGAATTTTATGGACGACTTATTGTTTATGAATATTTTTATGTCTTGGTTTGATGCCTCCGTTACAAGTTTAATTTAAATAGATTTTTTTTTGTTTTATGCAAGCAGTTAATGCAATTTTTTTCACATTGTTTGATGTTATGTAATGCAATTTTAACATGTTGCAAACTCCTGCATTTATCTGTTGTATTTATTACTAATTTTTACATTAAATTGTGGTATGTTACAATTCGTGTAGTTTCAGTTGTGCGTGTCACGCGCTCCTTCCCCATTTGCAATTATCAATGTACCCTGTAAGTAAGAATGCACGGCAGTCCAGGGCCTGTTTACACGTTGACTGGCAATTTACGTTCACAGCAATGCTTCTAGTCACCACATAAATAGACTTCTCATTGAATTTAAAGCGTTCATCAAGATATGCTAGTAATAACTATTATCGAAAAAAAATCTATCTGGAAGGATTGCTGAATTATGTGTGGATTGTATAAGACACCTATAAAAATAGTAGTTTTGACTCTTTATATGCATAAATGTATGTGGAATTACATGATGCAAGGTTGTTCTTATTCTATTATATTGCGTAGTAAATGAGTGTTAGTGCCGGCGACTACTGTTTCTCAGCTTTATGTATACAAAAATACAACAAATATATCTAGCAGTTGTATCAGATCTGAGCCATTGTTATTTGATTTATACTTACTTTTAATATAAATTAAGCTGAATTTATTTAGAAGTTCATCCATCGATAGTAAGATGCCGATGAAATAACGATTAAGTAATGTTGGTGGAGTAAATACTTGTAAAATATTAATAAATAATTAAAATTAGTCAGTATAAAAATCTTTGGCTCCGATTTACCATCGCTATTTAAATAGTCCGAACATGTGAGTCATTTATTTCGACACATGCCAGTACCACGTCTCAAAGGAGAATAAACGATTAATGAAGAAAAACCATTTCACTAGCCGTGCGAGAGTACTACAAATTAGCCGCAAACGTCCCTTGTAGAGGATGGAGGGCGAAGGGCGGTGACGGGCATCGCGGGTTGGTTACAGAGCGCGCGCACGCGACGGCGCCGCAGTACTCGTACCACAGCATGTTCGTGGCGGCGGCCGACAGTGCGGCGCTGTGGCGCTGCAAGTCGTGCGGCAAGGAGGTGTCCAACCGCTGGCACCACTTCCACTCGCACACGGCGCAGCGCTCGCTGTGCCCCTACTGCCCCGCCACGTACAGCCGCATCGACACGCTGCGCTCGCACCTGCGCCTCAAGCACGCCGCCATGCTGCTCAAGCACTAGGCCGCGCGCGCCACCCGGCCCCTGCGCGGCGCCCCGCCTACCGAGCGTCGACCGCGCGCATTTCCGTTCTTTAGCGTACGTAAACTGTAGTTTTGTCGTTGTATTGACGCGCATTTACATTGTCTATACATGATTATTTACTGCACGTTTTCGTGCATTATTTGACTTATTGTTCTGTAGTTAAGTATCGTATTTAATGTGTTATCACTGACAGGGTAAATTGAATGAATTCGGTAAAAAAATCAAAACATGCCTGTACATAAACGTGAGCTCTCTTACGAAATATTGGTAATAATTTATTTTTTCTCTCATACATCTAAGAGTGATCGGAACGTCGCGAGAATTTTATTACTAATCTTGTAAATTTAAATGTAGCTAACATACTTTCCAAATATGATACCCACGTGTGTGTATATTTTCTTCTTACGAATATGTCAAAATATAACTAATGGAATTAATGGATTGTGCTTAATTGCTTATTGATGCTATGTGTTATCTCGAAATTATAAAAAGAAGAGGTTTAAAACTTCTTAACACGTACATAACATAAAAAAGTGTGTGCTTAATTAAGGAAGGTAACGCTAAAGACTGAAAGGCAACAACTTGTGATTGATGATAATGATGGTGGAATGAATTCTGTAGATATATGAATATTAATCTTAGATTTAAAAGTGTAGCAAGTATTTCAAGTCTAAGAAAACGTGTTTCAAATTATTTATAAAAAATCTTAACACGTCAGGCAAGGAATAAATGCATTTTTCCTAAAGTATTTTAGTTTCAACCCTAAATTATATTTTTGTATAAATATTGTCTGTATAAATTTACATTACATAAGTGTTTAGATACATTAGCTTTAAATGGTCCAATTAATTGTCGTTCTATAATGTATTATAGTAATTGTACTCATATAATACTAGTATGCATAATACAATCAATCCTATTATTTTGTAAATAATATTTGGAAATGTCGCGACGTTTAACTTTACCCGTTAACTAAATGTTAGCTTAATCAGATTACATTCAGGTAAATACATTACATTAGTTAATCATAAGTATTCAATTATGAAATGTATGTATAACTAATCAAAACTATTCGGTTACTATTTTATTAAGGGTGGTCCATTAATCACGTGAGACTCAAAAGGGGGGAGGGGGTATACTGATATATCACGTATTTTTTGTAATACAAAAAAAATCCACATGCCATGTCACAACAATGTTTGCAAGTTCTCTGTGATACAAATGGAAATATTTACTCTAACTAGATGACTTGGGGAATATATTGAAACCTAAGGACTTGGCAAGTTAAGTAATATTGAACTTGGCTTTTATTTCGCATTTATATTTTTGACGGTTTTTTTTATGCCAGATAGAAATAACCTGTAACTTTAATGTAGTAATATTTTTATCACGGTAATTATGCCTTGCATTTGAATTGCAACTGCATTTGAAGACGATATTGTAAAAAAATTAAGATTGTACAAAAAAAATACACTTGATCTGGAGACCTCACCACGTATCACTTGGGGAGAGTATAAAAAATTGGTAAAACAACATCACGTGAATAATGGACGCCACCTTAGCTACATATTTCCATAAATATTGTATCGCCTGCTTAAATGTGTAATTTTGTTGCATTATGAATGTGCGATTGAAAGCTATGAATTTCTGATCAAAGAATTATATTAAAGTAGTCGTAACACATTTTACTGTAAATAAAGTCATAAAATACGAATCTGTATAATTTACGTCATTTTTATTTTCAATATATTTATTTTATACTAGGACACACATGCAAATAGAATCTCATTTTATAGGTATATACAATCATCAAACAGATCATAACATGTTAGTAGACATTGTTACTAGCTATCAACACATTGCACAATTAATATCACATAAGTTAGTAGGTAAATTTTAAGAATAAAGCAAAATGTCATTTTTTTTTTCATTTTTGACCTCTTTCATGACGATCCATCTAATTGGACGAATTACCTATGAAACCATAAAAGTCATTTATTAGTACATATAATAAATAATTTTTACAGATACCTAATAAGCTTAACTTTAGCGTGTGACATAGACTTTAGAATTAGTTTTTTTTTATATTTAGAGTAGGTATTTACAAAAGAACATTCTAATTTACACAAATATTGTTTACTGTTGCACTGGCTCCTTTCATCTACAGTTAACAATAACCTTATAAACTAAGTACATCACTACTTAAACTACTAGTACACTTGAATATTTCTTTTTATTTTCATAATATAAAGATCCACAAATCTTATATTTACTCCATGTGTTCGAAATTACAAAATAAGTTAGTCATTTATTTACCTTAAGCTCTCTGCCTTGAACTATTTCAAACGATGACCTACTTATTCTTCTATTTGTATCAGTCACGTGACAAAAACTATTCATTGTATGAAGGAGTTGTACATATCTGGTATGGTGAAGACTTGCTGCTGTGCTGGTACGAATACAGTCAAAGTATGGAATGGTATAGTTGGGAGCAGAGATCTTTATCGTAATTAAAACATACAATAAATTATGACTATCTGGACAGTTACAAAGTTATAAATTACAGACAAGATTAATATTGAAATTAAACATGGCGAAATATGGCAAGTTTAATTCCTTAAAATACTAATTATAAAGTACGAAATTCACACGACACTCGATATTCTGAAAATATGCATGCAGTTCACGTTTAATAAATAATATTGTGGAAAAGTATCCTTCACGCATTCTGTTAACGAGAAATAAGTTAATATGTCAATCTCATGTACGACGCATTCATAGACTCTTATGGATATTGGTAATAACATTGAAGAATACTTTAAACTATCACAGATTTCTTATATCAACACCAAGAATTTACAATTTTTTAAATTGATAAGTAAAATTATTTATAATGAAAATTGCACACACATTAGATGTATCTATCTAGTTGAGTAAATACATGAGTACGATAAAGGTAATCTTTTTGCCTTGGATCTTGGATTAATCTTCCTGTAGTCTTTCAACGTTCCCACTGGTCCCTGGAGATTCAATTACAACGTCTGCTTTGCCCACGTCACTCTCAACACTTTTATCACTGTTTTCAGTCGTATCTGTGTTACTAGAGCCGGTAGAGTCTTTTTCATCTGAGTTTTCGCTCGAATTATCTTCAGTGGAATCGATCTTTTCTGATGCCTGTTTGTTCTTGTTTTTCCTAAACTGTTCTTCCATCTCTTTGAATTTTAGTGTAAGGTATCTGAAATGTCAAGACAGTTAATAAGATTCAAAATCCTGGCTTACAAATATTCTTAAACTTATTTTATGATATGCCTATGAAGACACAAAAAGACAGGAGATTGATTTCGATCGCATAAAAGATGTTTTGGTGCCGGTATCAATGTTCATAACTTACCTACTTACTGATAATTTATAGTACGAACGTTTTAAATTACGAATATATTTACCCAATTAACCTTTGGGTAAATATATTCGTGTTTACCCAATTAATTTGGCACTCGATACTCTCTGCCTTCCCCGTTAGGGATTTGGCGTGAAGATGGGTGTGTGTGTGTGTGTGTGTGTGTGTGTGTGTGAAAATATTTACCACAACCTAAATCTAATCCTGAAACAGATCTCACCAACTTTGTACTGAACAAGAATCATGAAAACTCTTCCACTTAAAAATTATAATATTTTGCACACATGCCAATGTATCAGATATTAGATAACATGGATATTCCTCACCTCATCGCTTATGCTGAAAATTTTAAAAGTAAATTGGTATGGTAGTACTTACTTGTCAACCAATGGTCCACTGTAATCTTCGGGGAATTTCGGCGAATGAGGTAGTATATACTTGTAAAGACTCTCGTTCAATACGTAAAGCTGCGCAGTAGATGCACATCGCACATTGAACCACCAGTCGCACGTCAATCCCGCTTGTGAGAATATAGTGCCATTTGGACATAAAAATGATGCCTGACCACCATTTAAGTCACAATAGTGCCAAACCTGAAATTATTTTTTAAAACATTATTCGTATATTTTAAACTAAACATAAGGCAGACATGTTGGAAAATGGACAGCCCACTGTTGGAGAATGGTCTCCGCCACCAATGCTAATTAACAAAACTAGAAGAGTTCTTTTAGCACCTTTTTTGAAGAACCCCATAGCATGGAAATCTATGGGGTTCTCTTGAAAATCTATGGGGGTCTCTGGAGATATATCAAGAGGGTTCTACATTTTGCATGTTTCCTTTTATGTTAGCTCAATGATAAGGTGAAATCAACTGAATTAAATAATTATAGAAATACCTGACATCTTGTCTCAGGATCAGCAAAGAAGCCCTTGTAACGTTGAGTCTTACAATTAAACTTGGTCTCTGGAATTACAGTTAAGATTGGATAGTCAACGCCTGGTCGCCCTGGAGTTCCACCTTCATCGTCGGATGTAATAGGTAAAGGAAACCGTTGACTGGTGCTCCCACTCGATGGATAGTCTGGAAGTTACAGATTATCCTGTTAGTATATCAACAAAACTTGTGAAATAGTCACACTCATGATCTTTGTAAAGTTTTTCCTACCATCTAAATGCTGAGACGGAGTTTGGACTGGCGCCAGATATGGTTCCTGTTGAAAATCGCTGTCGTCTTCTGATGCCAAAGTGCTTGTCACAGGCCTTATTGTAGTCACTGCTGGAATACGAGGTACTCCAAATGGCTTTGGTGTACTTAAAACTGGTGGATCAACGTCATTTTGCTGAGGTGTTGCTTTTAAGGCAGTCAGAACTTGCAACAATGTCCTTATAGAAGAGCCTATGTTTTCTCTAGTAATTGGTTTAGGTATAGCCTTATTCAATTGTAATGAATTCAAAAGATCTGCTAGTGTCATTGAATTAGAAGGTGTGTACTCCGTAGGTCTTGGAGTCGTTTGTTCAACGACGTACTGATATTGTATGTTTACTGGTTTTCTTGCCAATGTATCGGTCAGAGCTACACCATGATGCTTGTCTTCCAAATCTGATGCAGAAGAAGCTTCATGTGACAGTGATGCATACTCAGGGGCTTCTGTTGTCAAAATTGATGATCCAACGATAGGCCTAAAACCACTTTCTATAACTGGTTGAACTAACAAAGCCGGTCTCTTTTCATAATAACTTTCGGATATAGTGGTTGGAGGCTTCCTTGTTTTAGCTGGTTGAGAATTAATACTATCGTAGATGTATTGCGGTCTAGTAGGTCGCTCATTTATAAAGATTTCTTTTGGGGTGTTCAAATTGGGATGTTTTTTTGACAAGTCAATATTTTCCACTTCCGGTACATATTTAACAGGTGGTGTTTGTTCATATGGTACTAATTTATATTTAGGAGCTGGATCCTTTTCAAAAATATAATATTGCACATTAGGATCATTATTATAGAAATTTATATGAGGTTTTCTGGTAATTTGTGTAAAAGGAGCACTGGGTGACTTTATTGGTTTAGGAATAAACCTTACAAAATTACTGTCATGATTATCTAAAACATTGTGATCTAACAACAATGGATTATAGTTAGATGAAACTTTGGGACTGTTGTGATACAACACAGGAACTTCTTTATAGTATAATCTGGAAGGATTTGCTGATGCAATATTGTGCTGCGTCAATCGATTTCCTTGATATCTTGGAATGTTATTATGTCTATGTGATGAATATATAACTTTTGGCTCACGATGATTTTCTTCATAAGTACCTGCTTCCACAATATGTGCCTTTTCAACTTCAATATTTTTTGTATTCTGTTCAGTTGTTGGTGACGCTGCATCGTTAGCGTAATAGAAAGTCATGTAAGGTATTAGCCTCCGATATCGTTCGTTAATGGAAAGTCTGGTTAAATTTGTTTTTAAGTTTTTACTGGAGTGGCTATCACTCTTTGAAATTTTCGACTTGGAAATTATTGGAACGAATGCTTCGGATGATTCAGATGACATTCCACCTGCCATCTTAACTTCAGGACTGTTTCCATTTGGTGAGATCGTTATCGACTGCACTATTGCTGGAATCACTGAAACAAAGAAAATGTCACTTATTATTTGAGAAGAAAGAACTAGCTTGTTTTGAAATTTAAGCACTTACAAGACAAACAACCGACCAACCTGTGATATGCCGCTTGACACCATACATAAATGTGATTTCATCAACGACTTATAAAATTATTATTATTATTGTATAACACTCAATGAAACGAACCTTAAAAATAGGTACACAATCTACGTAATAAGTACGTAACTACTTACCTATTATATAAAACTAAGCAAAAAGTACCACCAATTAATAAAATGCTCAAGTATCTTCAACTCACGAACACATTTTGCTCATGCAACTTGCCCATATAGGTAAAAATAAGTATTTTTATAATAAAAAATGGTAGCCACATCACTCTAATTAGACTGTTAGACGTTAAACATTTAAGTCGCAATAGGCTCAGCACCGTAACATAATTTTACTTTCACTACCTAAATTCCTGTTGCGTATCCGTAGGAAAATAAATCTTAAATAGCTAGCCGCTAGTACAATGTTTGCGTCAGAACTGCCCAGGCAATCGTTTGATCAGAGAAGGGGACACCACTGTCCTTATTTTGTCATTTTCGCTGAGAATATTGGTGAGCTACCTTATTAATTAAACGTTATGGAAACTTCTTTATGAGATTCAGTTTCAGTTTTACCTATTGGGCATGTAGCCGAAGATAACACATAGGTATACAGGAAATTAAAGAGAACAAATAAAAATATTTTAAAGGTAACCAATGCTGGTACCTACAGAAGTTTAAAATAAGCGAGAAACGTTAAAGTTTATTAACCGACTGAAAAAAAATAGATTATCAATCCGTGTATGTTATATTATCGGAATTGCAAAATATCACATATGACGATCTGTTAGGACTCACAAACAAATATACAAAACTAGGTATTGCTCGCGACTTCGTCCGCGTAGAAGTCGAAAACCCCTTAGGGATAGAATTTCGAAAAATCCTTTCTTAGTGCTCACTTACATCATGAAAGGAACCCCTG
>DWNR01004027.1:0-11231 GCA_018250455.1 Polygonus leo
AATTGCTTCACGGAGGATTATGAGGGTGGTGGTGGTACCTCCCCGGTCGAACTAAACGAGTTCTACCACCTGGCGACAATGTAAATTTGTGAAGCAATTACTGTTAAAATACGACGGGTATACATCCACCATTACCACCTATTACGACGCGGATTAAAACCGGCTTTTGTTGCGCTGATACTCCAATTTCCGATAAATTCCCGCCGACGAAATAGGGTTCATTTCAATACCATTCTAGTTGTAGCTGACATTATGCAGTATATTCAACATGGATGCACTATGTGTCAGTTTCATTTTTATGAATATTGAGATGTGCTGTTACTTTTTATTCTATAAGGGCTTCTCACCCAAATGGAGCTATTGGATGGTTCCAATAGCAGGTGGTCCTGACACATTAGAGCCATGACACATCTACTGAAAGTTCGTCGTGTAACGTTCAGCCGAGTTCTCGCAATGGTTTTTGAGTCACCTATGATACGTCAGCCGAAATAACGTCGCGTACGGTGAAGCGCCGAATCTTCCGTCGTACATAAATTTACGCGAAAACATGTCGTGAGTCGACATGTCCTGAGTAACGCTACTCAAGCATAATAAGTCCGAAACTACTGCGTTCCTTGTTGAACGACGATGGAATTGCATATGTGCCATGGCGCATTGAACAAGACGCGTAATGCCGATAGTTCGGTTTTGGTCAATTTTATATGTTGTGTCAACCTAAGACCATGAACGACTCTTCATTCGTCGTTTGCTAAGTGCAGCACGTTCTGATAAAGCTATAGGTATGTTAGTTTACCGTAACAATGTAAATTTGTGAAGCAATTACTGTTAAAATACGACGAGTATACATCCACCATTACCACCTATTACGGCGCGGATTAAAACCGGCTTTTGTTGCGCTGATACTCCAATTTCCAATAAATTCCCGCCGACGAAATAGGGTTCATTCCAATATCATTCTAGTTGTTGCTGACATTATGCAGTATATTTAACATGGATTCCCTATGTGTCAGTTTCATCACTACAAACTTTGAGCTGTGCGATTTAATTAGGGTTTCGCACCCAAAGAGAGCTATTGGAACCACTTGACGCCTTAGGGCCATGACAAATCTACTAAAGCTTTGTACCGTAACGTTCAACCGAATACACTCACAATGGTTTTTAAGTCACCTACGACACTATAGCCAAAATTACGTCGTGTACGTCAAGGCGCCGAATCTTCCGTCGTACGTAAATTTACGCGAAAATACATTCAGTATACTTTGCATAAGTAGTGACATGTCCTGAGTAACGCTACTCAAGCATAATAAGTCCGAAACTACTGCGTTCCTTGTTGGACGACGATGGAATTACATAATTATGTGACATGGCGCATTGAACAAGACGCCGCGTAATGCCGAAAGTTCGGTTTTGGTCAATTTTATATGTTGTAAAGTTAGGGTAGAACTATTAACTTAAGAACACGAACTACGTGAGTTCTACCACGTAGTTTATGCACTAATAAATAAAATTTACTAAACTGTAATGTAGAATGTTACGACCACTTTCAAAAGGCAAGTTTACTTTTTCACTATCCGGATCTTATATGAAACATTATACTTAATATCGTTATGTTATACTACCCCGTTGAGGGGGTAGAGGCAATTTATAGGCGACATGAAGGGCAATTTTTAACCGATCCCTCTGGCTTGTTAACCGGGTGAAATATATGAGTGTAGAGAGAAAATTGAATGCCGCAAACCAGGATAGCTTTAAAACAGCTTTTAACAGATAGACTGTGGGAAGATGAAAACCTGCAATAAATACTAGAGATAAAGGTTTGGTTGGTTCGTTTAAATAATTTATTACTTAAAACAAGGAAAATAATGTTTTTAGGGTTGTGTACTCTATTACTAAGACTTCGCTGTCCATCTGTCTGTCCATCTATCCGTCTATCTGTTCGCCTGTCTGTCCGTCCGTCTGTCTGTCTGTCTGTCTATCCATCTGTCTGTTACGGCGATGGCATGAACCGCGATAGCTAGATAGTTAAAATTTTCACAGATGATGTATTTTTGTTGCCGCTATACAAATACCATTGGGTTGCTCGGAAAGTGATGTAGTTTTTTTTGTGATGAAAATGAAAGACGATCTTCGTATAATGAATAAATATTTAATTAAATGATATATTGGCCATTCTGATCCAACACAGCATGATTCCACGCTCATAAAATTTTTGGTCTTTGCTGCCGGCCTTCCAGAACCAGAACCATCTTCGACATCAAAATTGCCGAAACGAAATTTTGCAAACCAGTTTTGGTAACCGTATTGTCAATACATCTTCTCCATACACATCGGTTAATTTCTTTCCGACTTGAACAACATTTTTACCTTTTCAATAGTAAAAAAGTAAAATATGACGAAAATGCTGCTTATGGGCAACGACTAAAAACTACTGCGTAAAATCAATAGAAGTTATTCACACACAAGCCTTAAGTGTAAACTTAGCTGTGAAAGAATACAATTAAATCCTCTGTCGGAAAAAACGAAATTACTTTTCCTATTAAAAACCAAATTTAATAAACATTTGAGTGGGATCCCATACAACAAACGTGTTTTTTTTTTTCTGCAGTTTTTATATTTTATAGATAGTTGCCGTGGCTACTCATATTTCTACAAAAAAATAATTTGATTTGATTTACATAGGCTTCTTTTGTGCCTATAATCACACTGGTTATATAAAAGAAAACTGGCTTTATGTAGTAAAAAGACGTCAACAAAAAAAAAAGAAAATAAATTGTTAACCGCAAAATAGATTTTCTTAATAGTCTGTGGTAGGGTTACACATTCGCCCCGTTCATTATGGTGTCGGATTTGTCGGGATGGGGTGGAAAGGAACGTGAAAATCCTGTCCGTTTAATGGGTAGTTTATTTTTGTACTTTTATAAATATCTGTGGATATTTTCTTCCTGTATATCATATGAAAATATGTACTTAGTTAGTTATTGAAGAGCTATTAAACATTACTGATTAATTAAAACAGAATGTGGTTATTATCAATGACGCAATGATTTATGCAACCGTCTTCATTGCTGTCCCACTGCCCAAAGGTTGTCTGTTGTCAAATGCTTTTAGTATTAAGTCCGCCTGTTTGGTCCTATACAATGTGTGGTGTAAATAATAAATAAATAAATAAATAACGGTGATCTATACTAATAATATAAAACTGAGAAGTTTTTTGTTTGTTTGAACGCGCTAAACTCATAAACGACTGACAGAAACAATATAGAAATCTAAATCCATCATTTTGACGTTTGTCTGGTGTCTGTTCAGGATTCGAATCGGATACCTGAAAGACTAGTACATAATTATCTATAGACCTATATCAGATACGCATCAGAAAATACGGTTCGTTTTATTTGCTAAATCGTTATTTTATATATATTTTTTTTTATTGTCTTAAGGTAGTGTCTGATGGTAAGTGGCCACTGCCGCCCATGGACAATTGTGATCATCCCCGAGTACGAATAAATCGAACTTGAAGTTGACCACACTACGACGGACTAAGATGTTCGCCTCGTTTGTGAGTATAGCCGGCAACCACGCCTCTCCAAACCGAAACACAATAAATTGCTTTACGGAGGATTATGAGGGTGGCGGTGGCACCTCCCCGGTCGAACCACATGATTTCTACCACCTGGCGAAATATATTATAATATGAATGACAGTTTTGGTAATTTTCACCTTATCTGGACTCTGAGGTGACTTGAAATCCACTTATCCTAAGGGAATACTTGAGAACTGATATCTGTACCTAGCAGTGGCAAAATAACGGACTATGATGAACAAGAAAATATTCCAACCAATAAATTTAATTAAAACACAAACTAAACAATAACATTAAGAATAAATATATATTAGAAGCTTTTTGAGAGAAACTTTGTTTATTGCGAGGCCAATTAAAATCAAACCACTACAGATCCAATTTGTATAAATAAAGGAGCATCGTCATTATTCTCACAACTGTTAGTCCTTGTTCACACAGCATTGACTATCGAAATTCACTTTCGCCAAGAAAAAAATATCTAAAGAACTTCGCTGCAAGACATTGCAACATGAGTTTCGATGCAATTAGCAGAACCTAACAGGAGTCCGTTGAATTATCTATACAAATAAATAAAATTGGAGTCTCTGTTTGTAATATAAAAATAACTTCTTTTTACTAAATGCCTATGTATGTACACATGGTACATATACCAAAATAACATTTTTTTACAATTTTTGTCTGTCTGTCTGTCTATCTGTTTGTTCCGGATAATGTCTGGAACGGCTGGACCGATTTTGACGGGACTTTCACTGGGATATAGCTGATGAAATGAGGAGTAACTTAGGCTACTTTTATTTCAGAATTATATAATATAATATGAACGCGGCCCGATTTCCACGTGGGCACAGCTAGTTTATTATAAAAATTGAAGCATATACTCTATATCGTACAGTATAGTTTTGGATTTTAACAAAAAAATGGTACATTAACTTGCTAAATGCGACAGATCCATATATCTGGGAAAGAAACGTGGACCTCAAAAATATCGGGGATGTAACTGACTACCGGGAAAACCGGTGCAGTTATTCTCAAAACCTATAAAACTATTATTAAATTGAAATGTTACAATTTCGCTTTTATTTCTCGAGTAGCACCAGTGACAAGTCCCAGGGGATCCGCTGGGGTTTCACTATGATATCGTGGCGAGTATATGATAATGCCCTGAAATAGAAAGTGACATGATAGAAATGCACAGACTCGCTAAAATTGAGAATAGAATCGAATAAACTTAAAAACTTTTTCGATTTGCTATTACTGAATAAGTGAGCAAGGTGATTGAGATGCAAACTGGGCTTGATAGATTTACACGAGTAGTCCCATCCCTACCGGGCAAGTTGCCCCGCTCGGTGAAGACCTGCCTCGCCCGAGGCAACGTGTGCACTGGCTCGCTTTAGTTTAAAGGTACAGTAGCATATGTTTGCCACGCCTCTACAACACAAGACACAAGAACTGCTTCACGGAGGATTATGAATGTGGCGATGGTACCGCCCCGGTCGAACTACATGAGTTCTATCATCTATACTAACCCGTCAACGTTGAAAGTCGAGTGTGAACTCAGCCCAAGTCGATCTTTATCCAAAATCAAAACAAAAACATCGAATGGAAACTCGTTTAGAAAAGTAGAATCACAATCCTTTGGAGCAGAATTTAGATAAAGTACCCGCGCAGAGCGGACCAATTAGTAACGGAGATGCCTCTACTCAGGTTCCTTGGAACAAAGGAACAAATAAGCGAAAAACATCTATAAGTACGTAGGCTTACGATCCTCCGCTGTAATTGCTGCGCCTCGAGCGGTCGCGGCAAAGAGTAGGAACGGATTATGTCAGAAGGTGTTAGTGTTTGAACATCGAAGTCAAATTTCTGACAGATTTTACGAATAATGATACGAATACAACTACAAATTTTATTTCGTTTATAGGTGTACTAAAGCAACTTTTTTATTACATGAAACCTCGCACTTATAATATTTATTTTAAAATATCTTTTACTCATTATTTATTCTATTTTACTAAATAAAAATGTAAAGGAACATTAACACAGGCAGAGAATGGTAATTTCTAATGAGAAGTGTCAACAATTCTTTCATATCTTTCACCGAAAATACAACTTTGTAACTATTTCTATTAATTAATAAAAAACAGTTTCACATCTAGGTAAAACTCAACTTAGAATTTAAATCCACTCCCAAACTATACTAGTAACTAATCAAAATGTTGTCACAATATCTATACCTAGATATATCCTCTAAAACCATTTGAAATAAAATTGCAAATAAACATGGCGTGCATTCGACAGACGTCCTTCCCGCATCAGTGGTTCCGAAGCCGCCAACACCGTGTTTGATACGATGAAAAACCAGTTAAAACTACATTCAAAACTCATTCCAAAAAGTCCATTGGTAAACTATACAGAGGGCGAATAGTGAAATGAATAACATTTTATCTCCTATCAGTTTTAGCTTGGTATTTAAAATGGAATACAGTTTTAGGCTAAAGAAAAGATTCTTTTGTCTACTGTCGATTATCTCACAATTATTTTTGTGATGGTCTGTAAGTTTTATTAATTTAATAGGTATTTTTGTTAAATCGACGTACGCATCAAAATAAAATTAGTCGTATTTTATTGGGAAATATTTAATTAGTTAAAAATAACATTTTATTTTATTTTATTAGTTTCTGTACCCATTTTTGAGGTTTTAATTTAGAGGTTAATTTTTTAGGCTTCTGTACCCAAAGTGTGTCAATTCAGGACAGGACAGTTCCGTTAGTTTTACACAAGGCCTTATTCGATGGACCTAAATAGGTAGACACTTGGACTTTTTACATATTATTATTATATTGTACATATTACATATTACTATATTAATTTACGCTATAAAAACAAATACTAAAAATAATATGAATAATTTTTTGTTTAAATAATTATGCATTTCTAAAAGATATAAAAATCTCTTATCATTTTTATATACATAAATAAAATTTACCTGTACAAAGTTTAATGCCTACGAGTACATAATCTGTGGCTTATCGAATGGTTCGCGAGACTCTATTACCGATGCCTCCCTTTAACAATCAATCAAAGAAAACCGCAAGCGCTTCGCCATTTAACAAAAAGCCTTTTTGAAGATCTTCTCGGTTTAGATTTACAGGTGTTTTATTTGTTGAAAATTCAATAAAAATCCGAATGAGACAAAAAGTACCTGATCAATAATTGCACAGCAACGGGGTTGTCACCATAATTCTAATTTTCTTACTTGTATACATTTCTAACATAGTATCGATTACTAACTGTTGTAGTCTAAAGACTTAGGCAGTAGAACTCGAGTAGTACGACCGGGAAGGTACCACCGCTACCCTCAACTTCTGGACATTGATTCTAGAGAAGTGTGGTTGCCGGCTATACTTACACACGAGACAAATATTTTAGTCTTCCGGTGTACATACACTACTTTGTGAAGTACTGTTACCTGTAAGGTACTCCACAAGCATGTCCCTGGGAACAATTAAGAATCAGTATTTTTATTGCATATCAAAGACAGACACTTTTGCCGGGCTATTTTTACATAAAAATAATTCATTTTAAGATTTGATACTTCATATACAAACAAATTTAACAAATCATACCAAGTAATTTAATTATTACGAAGTCTACTTAATATACAAAGACGCATATATTTTTTCAAGTAAATGTGTTTCTATTACATAAAAGCTACAAGATAACGCTCTACCGCAGCGGTTTGGCGCTGACATGAAAAAAACTGTGTGCACCTGACATTATTTGTATGCAAAATGCTATTTGTTAAGCAAAATGTAAAGTATAAATAAATACCATTTTGCGTTGTGTCTCCTGCAGTGTTGAGTATGTCTTTACTTTCGAAAAAAGCTGTAAAAGTATTTTTTTATCTTTATAATTATAACTCATAATTTTGTTGCTCTTCAAAGTGCTTGTTGTTAACCATGTATGTATTGAAAGTAACATCTTAGTTCTTAGGGGTAGCAACGCATTTGTTGTCAACGTCAATGATGACTCTTACTTACCTGGATTTTAATTCCTCAAGCTGGGTTTAAGTTGAGAGTCACTCCTTTTAATGCATTTTAAAAGTTACTGGCAGGATGACATCTATCGGTCTTCCTAGTTTTTTTAAAAGACTAGCTGAACCACGCGCACGTTGCTACGCCATCAACTAAAATAAACTGTCGAAAATTGGTCGTACTAACTCGGAAACCTTCCTGGGCTCATGCACAACAACTTTGCTAAAGATCATCACACGAACAAATGCATAGTTTACGATTCTATAAAGGACATACACACAAACATATATTTTTATATATTAAGAAAATAATTCAGTGTAATATTTGAAAATCCATTTACAAAAGCGTATCAAGTAATTTATTATGATTACTTATTATATGAAGAACTCTACATATATTTTTAAAGAAAACTTATTTCCATTAGTGTGGCGCTGACATGAGAAAACTGTGTGCACCTGACATTATTTGTATGCAAAATGCTATTCGTTGAGAAAAATGCAAAATAAATATATTTACATACATATTTACACATGTTACGCTACGCCCTACGCTACGTTTTATCTAATCAAAACCGTAGATTGTTGAGGAGGCTGGTGTGATGACCCGGGACCTGCCGAAATGTTTTTTAGCTTTTAGTACATTATCTACATCATTATTATCTTTTGTTTTTTCAATAAGACCGTTTACACTTTTTTAACTTATTTTATGTATACAAAAATACACTATAATATTTGAAAATCCATTAACAACCAAAAGTATAACAGATACTTTTATTATTATGAATTTAACTTATACATATAAATCTCAACATGTATTTTTTCAAAGTAAACCTATTTCCATTACATAAAAGCTACAAGACAACGCTACCACAGCGGTGTGGCGCTGACATGAGAAAAAATGTGAGCACCTGACATTATTTGTATGCAAAATGCTATTCGTTGAGAAAAATGCAAAATAAAAAAGTCCCTTGCAGCGTATTTATTATCGCTTAAAGAATTATATCGTTTGGGGATAGTCTAATCTTGTCTATTATGAGTAGTTAATTCTTTATTTTCCATCTTCAGGAGTAGCAACGCATCTATGTCTATCGCAGGAACGATTCAATCGCACTGGCGTTTTTTTTAATCATATAAAGGTAGCAAACGAGCATGAAGTCCATCTGATGGAATCGTACTTGAGGTTGACCATAGATGTTGTTAGAGTTGCTACCCTTAAGATGTTCGCCTCGCGTGGCCACCACGGCTCTCCAAACTGAAGTACAATAAATTGCTTCACCGAGGATTATGAGGATGGTGGTGCTACCTCCCTGGTCGAACTTCATGTTCTACCATTAGTATGGTAAAAATTGTTCATAGGCGGCAGTGACCACTTACCATCAGGTAAAGTGAATGCTCATTTGCTAGATTATATTGCATAAAATCATTATTAACCAGTTCTTAAACCAAGAAGCAATATCAAGCACAACCTTCATGAACTTACCATTACTCGCATATCTATTTCAGTTCCAGTGAAATTCCAGTAAAATGCAAGTTTGTAGCTATCGACGTTTCCACAGACCGTTAGACAAATGCAAGCGGAGGTTGGGCGGAGGCTTTTAGACGGCTTCCGGCGAACCGTCACGTCACTTCCGGGCGGACGAGCCAACTCCACGCTGTTTACTGATAGTTTAGTTAGTCTGCGCCAATGATGAAGTTTGTTTTGAGTTTTAAGTAAAGTTACTGCTGTTTATAATAATTAATTGGTGATTTTTAACTGTTTGTTTTTAACTAGATATTTAAGAACTTTTATTTATAAATTTAAATAAGACGGTTGATATTTTTTATCATTTATCATTAATAATATCAGCAATAGTTTAGTGGTTAATATTCCCGCTTTAAACTAGAAATCTGGGATTTGAGCTAGCGTGTACACTTTTTGAAGTTAAGTGTGTATGAGAAATTTATTTGTATTCAAATAAACGGTAAAGTAATTTTTTTTTTAATCACAAGCTCTCCAAATGGTAGAATTCCTTTCGTTCGACCAGGGAGGTACCACCGCCACCCTCATAATTCTCCGAGAAGCAATTTATTGGGTTTTGGTTTGGAGAGGCGTGGTCGCCAGCAATACTTATACACGAGGCGACCATCTTAATCTTCAGAACAACTTAGGCCGTGACTTAGGAATGATTTGGTTGTGCTTTGGATGGTTACTGATGTCCATAACCGGCAGTTACTACTTACCATAAGGTGTACTGCATGCTCGCTCGCTACCTTATAAGATAAAAAAATGTACTTATTAAAAACTACATCTTTCCCGTGGTTCTTCATACCGTATTACACACTTTTTCATGTATTTTAAATTTTTAATATTTCTCCTAACAGTCGAGAACAGTAAATTGGATGAAACAAAATTAAAATTTATAAATTTAAAATTGAACCTCACAAATCATAAAAATTCACGTAGATTGCCTATGGAGAAGAATAAGAAAAAAAATCAGAGTATTAATGTACTGATTTAAAAAAAATAAAGTATACAAGGCACACCAATGACAATGATATGCGCACATCAAAACAATGACATATTATTTTTAACTATAAATTACGCAAGTGTAGAATTGTTATCAAATTCGTCTGACTGCACAAACATTAAAATGTGTGTGTGTGTGTGTGTGTGTGTGTGTGTGTGTGTGTGTGTGTGTGTGTGTGTGTGTGTGTGTGTGTGTAATGTGTGTGTGTACCTTCTGTATAAGATTCGCCGCTCCGATTGTTTCTGGGCCTTCTTAATTTGTCTAAGAATTTCCATTATTTTATTATCGAATTACATTTATAGCAAATATTTAAGCAGCTGTGGATACAATACAGAGTAAACGGTAATAGCCGAATGGTTAATAATCGCTTATATACATTTATAAATATTTTGTGTCACAGTGTTAGTTGCCATGCTCCTTCGTAACGGCTTAACCGATTTTGATGAAATTTTCTATGTACACTTGGTAGGTCTGAGGAAAGTTTGTTATCTATTTTTCATACCTCTAAGTGATAAGGATGGTCCACCCCAAAAGACAAAATTAATATTTTTTGTAAAAATTTTTTTATTTTTTTTAATGCTACATGCATTAAAAATACATACAACCTTAAATTTTCTCCCTTCTACCACCCACCCCTATTTTTTAACAGCGATATTTGTATTTTTATTTATATGACATAACAATGTTAGCCGGGTCAGTTAGTAAAATTACATATTTTCGTTTACTTTCCGGTGAAGCTACATCATAAGCTTAAGAGATAGTCAAAAAATATCTATAATGTGTGAAGTCTAGTCATTTGCATTTGGGCAGTGCTGTGGACTGTGGCCTTAATCCATTGAAGGAAGAAATGCAAGAATAATGGTTTGAGAGGATGATGATGATACCTACCACAATTAGGTTACACTTTAGGTAATCTATACATATAATAAATCTATAACTGATCGCCGTCTGTACATGAAAGAAATTGAAAAGAAATCGATAGTGATGGTCTTTGCTAGGGAAAAGAACCTAAAACAATGATGTTTTCGATTTTTTCCGTTTGTCGGTTTTTCGGTTTCTCTATTTCTCTATGTGTTTTCTTCGCGCTAATCTCAGAATCGGCTCATCCGATTCG
>DWNR01004028.1:0-11231 GCA_018250455.1 Polygonus leo
CGTTAAGCCGTTTTTACGTGATGCGCGGTCAAATAAACAGACAAACAGATAAACAGACAAACAGACAAAAATTCTAACAACTGTTGGAACGTGTTCTGTTATCGATCCTAAGTATCCCCAGCCAACTTTTTTTTGAATATATTCCATGTACACACTTTCGACCCTCTTTAGCTTTATTATATGTATAGATAGAAGATAGAAGATATATCACTTAAATATTATAAAATTGCTTTATTGTATGTAAATTGTACAAATCAAAACTGGTAAATTTTCATGACTCGATTACTCGTTACTCAAAAGTAAATGCGATAGTAACATTACATTGTGAAGTATGTTATCTCAATCATATCTAAATAATATATAATAGACCGTTTCATATGAGTTAGCAATGCATCATTTCGTAATGAGTTCGATGCCAGTCGTGATAAGAAGTGTAAGAAAGTATAATGAATTAAGACGAATTCTAGATCAGATTAGATTAATCGATCACTCTAAAATCTGCGATATAATAAGATAAGCGTAACAGGTAGTACCTTACTTATAAGTTGTTTCTTAACTTAACAGATTGCTACCTTTAGTACCAGTTCATATTACGAATAGCACAAACGTATTTGGTAATTACTATTTCAGGATAGTCAACTATAACTACAGCGGAATCATTAATCATTAGAATCCAGTTCCCGGAAGGATACCTTATTAACAGTTGTACAACATATAACAGATCGAATGCCACTGATTTTATAGATCGCTTTCCCTTGTTCTTGACTTTTCCTGCAATACGACCGTATTTAAATGTTGGATGCAAATCAAGAAAACACGTTCTCGTAGATTTTCACCAGTCAACGATTGTCACGACAACCAGACAGTGTTGTGACAGAACGGACATAAGCAGACACGTGTGCCGACTCCTAACAAAACCACTATTTCTGTTTCCGTGCTAACACTACAATGGAATTTGGACTTTATGTAACAGAAATAAGAATAAATATGTTTATGCTAAATTCATAATCGCTATTGACAGCAGAAGTAGTTGACGAACATCGAAATGAACTCGATGGTTATCAAAATGACGTAGACTAACTCGTAACCGATATGCACGAAAGTGAATGTGAAATTAGATACACTGTTCTTAAAGAAAGCAAAGGTTAAGTATTATAACCGTTTCAATGCACATAACGCACGGCTAATGGCACTAAATTTACGGAATAGGAAATTTGCATACGATCAAGATCTACAGCGACTTTCGACATAACGCTTCTGAGATATCGAGCTGGTGCTATCTTTTGGGGTTAACGGGCATCTTTGGAGCTATAACGTCATAAGTGATATCATTTATGAGGATGTCTTGAACTGCATGTTTACGATTTGTAGCAGTTGCAGACTCGAACGGGTTTGCGCAGTTGACATCCGGACACCGTTAGCTCTCTGATTCGTTGACCCGCGCCTTTCTTTGTCTGCTCACATACGCACACAATTAACTGTTAACAATTGTATCTAATTCTCTATCTTTCATATTAAATTGCTATCTCTTAAGATGGGTGCTTTCTCTTAATTGTGTCTTAGATGAAAACAATTTTGATGCTCCTTTTCCTAGCACACGTTCGTACCAATTATTCAGAAAGAAGATCTGATACGCAGATTGTCATCAATTTCTCTTTTTCAATTATTTTGTTTCGTTACTGTGATTAATGATTGTAAACCTAACTTTGCTGGCTAATAGCAAGGTTAGTAAACCAACATACTTTCCTTATTAGAGAGAGTTCAATCACTTTTGTAATTTCCTTCACACATTTGAGTTGCAATTAATTTAGATCGGAAATAAAGTGCTTTCGAACCGTCTGTAAGAAAAGTTGTTTTCTATTATTTTCTCTGCTTAAGCTGTATGGTGATCACTTGTGCGTGCGACACATTCTCTGGGTAAAAACTTTATTACAAAATTGCCGTTGTTAGAGCGTGCATTCCTTGCAATCGCGTCTGTTTCCTCGTCATTACGATGAGAACTGACAAGATGGGCCCATTCTATGCGAGACCTGTCATTCCTTTGTTACGCACAGCATTGTTGCTTTATTTAGGTCTCGTAGTGTTTCACTGTTCAGTAAGCAGAAAATCAACCACCGCGGCCTTGCATGCAATCTGTGTACACCTGTTCACCATGGGATCGTTAGAAAGTCAATTCATTACGATTGCTTCTACCATAAACCGTCATCCGTTCATTTGAATTTGTACTGACGATAAATATACAAATAGCATGTTTTAGACATGTATTCTCGAACTTTGTATCTGATACATAATATTTTATCATGTATAATTTTAAAGTAACTGTAAGTATTTTATCGTATATAGATAATAAACGAGCATGCAGTCCATCTGATGGTATGTGGTCACTGCCTCTCATGAACATCTGTAATCATCACCGAATACGATTGTATCGTACTAGAGGTTGACCACAGTTGCGTTGCTCTTAAGGATGAAGATGTTTTCAAGGAAGACTTTTCTAAACCGAAACACAATAGATTATTTTACGGTGGAGTACTGTAGGTAAACTCATGCTAGTTTCCTAAATATATAGATAAGAATAGAATCATAAATCTGTGTAGGAAAGTCGTGGGCGCCTAACCTTGGCAATGATTTCATCGCAAGTGTCACCCTATTCCCAGGTAATCTGTGCCACGTTCTCTAATTGCCTCTTATCTTCATGGCTTCCTCTGCACTAATTAGTGAATTTGTCGTTTCGTTAGAGTTATGATCAAAACTAGACTGCTGTTCTACTAACTAAACGTTGATCATGTTTTTCTAAATAATCTTTTGTCTATTTTAACAGCAGACAAGTCCAGATATCTTTTCACTTTAATGTATAGGTTTCCAAAATCGGTTGAATTACAACTGTAAGTACATGAACTTTTATTCAGATTTAGATCGTGTGTTATCTAAGTTTATAACCTTTTTTGTATGTAAAAATATTGCTTTTCTTATAAATCAAAAAGTAAATACCAAATCATTTCACTTGTCAGTGCACTCATTTCTAATATGTTATGTATATTAATATTTATTGGTCTAAGTCTAAAGTAACACACATTAATATATCGCCCAAATCAAAGCACTACATTTATATGCATCTTATCTATCTATCTTATGCATATGTCCCTTCTCTTAATAATCTGTGGATAGGATACTTACATATCACTATCTTAAGTAGGTTAATATAATATTTAATTGAATTTCTTTGCCAATGATAAATAAGAGGAAGGAAAAAAGAAATGACTTTGGCACAATTCCAGGCTACATAGTTGTCGCTAAAAACTATTAATAATACACTTGTCAGATCATTCACTTTTTAATTACTACGTTTAAATTTATCAACATAGATTTCTTTATCGGCACATGGTGTAACGGATACACTAAACCAATTATTTTTTTTTTCCGGTAGCATAGTATCAAAATAACCCAAAAAAGGTTGGATAGTAAGTAAAGTGCGCGATTTTAATCGACCACTGTCGAAAAAAATTTTATCAAAGTTAAAAAGTATTTTCGTACTTTAGGTTTTACACATTCATTAGACTATGCCAAAAATCTATTAACGAAACGAAATTTAGTAAGTTAGTAAAGCTGTATATCGTATAAACGTTATCGGTTCATAAGATCCTAAATTTGAAATTTCTAAAAAAAGAAAAAAGATATTTTATTTTTCTCTTTTTCTATCATCCATTGTTACTCTCAGCTAATTTTTGGTAAAAAAAAACTTCAGAACAATTCAGTGATAGTATAAAACCACTACTTTTAAGTGCCTATACCTATTATTATACATACTATACATATAAAGCAAAATATTAGACGTGAATTTCTAACAAAAGCTTTGTGCTTTTGTTAGAAAGAGTAATATGAAGGTTAGAATCCACATACCATTCACATAACCATAGGGATGTTTGTCCAATATCGAAACGAATGCTGAAAACAATACTCGAAATGAGAATCGGCGCCGGCTCGCAGCGGTTCGTCTGTGGTCATAAATCATTCAATCATAAACAGAACGATTCCACTTCGTTGTATGTTTGACCAATTTGCTTTTTCCCCCTTTTGGGGCAAACAATGTGATCTAAACAAATTTAATCCTTTTTCGTTGTAGATTGTGATAAAATAACACATAACAACGGGATAAAACAATAACGATATTCTTCTAGATTGTGTGGCTGGAGTGCAATACTATAAAAATAATACTAGTGGACCTGGCATACGATGTTCTGTCAGTCATGTATTTTTTTCTTATATAAATTGAGATACTTAATATAATAAAAAAAAACTAAAGTATAAAAATATGTACAAAATAGTCACGGGCTCTAGAACAAACTAAAAAGCGGAATAATTTATATGATGAATTGTACATGTGTACATCTCCAATTTTTATAATTTCAGAACCTTCCCCAGATAAATCCTATCGATTAAAATAGAACTATCAAAATTGCTTATATAAGCATCTTCTCCTGTTTTCAATTCAACTTAAAAGCTAAGTAAACGTAAGGTAAGGCAGCGTTTACACACATCCAAACATCAAACAAACAAATATAACATGCTGAAACAAACAAAATGGTAGCCGGCGCCGCTTCGCAGCGGATTGTCTCGCGGCGGTCATAAATTATTCAAACGTAAACACATCGGCTATAATGCTGAATGTATCTGTATCTATGAGGACTCCCGAGCTTAACCCTTATCTTGTAAAATAGAGCCATTATAATTGTCTAAATTAATAACATGCAAGCACCAATTAAGAACATCATTTTTAGGATGCCATGCAACAGGACCCTATTACTAAGAATCTGCTGTCCGTCCGTCCGTGCGTCTGTCACAAGGCTCTGTCTTCTAAACTGTAATAGTAACATGTAGTTTTTACAGAGTATGGTCCGGAACCCTCTCCTGTGCGAGTCAAGTTTGCAACTAGCCGATTATTTACTGGATAAAAACCTTGTCTTGTCTTAAACTCGATTAAAAACATCCAAACATCAAACAAACAAACGGAACACGCAGCGGATTGTCTCGCGGCGGTCATAAGATTATTCAAACGTAAATATACATCGGCTAAAATGCTGAATATCTCTGTAATCTTTATCTATGTCCATTTTGCCGAATCATTCCTTTAAGGATGTATTGACATATTCATAGAATTGTTCCTACCTTATAACACAAAAATACTCACATTGCAGGCCCATCGACATTGTTACAATATAAATGTACCGTCTGGTACCAGACGGTTAAAGATAACTAATTAAAAAATCAGTTGCAAGAAACCACCGGGACAATCATATATACATTGCAAGTTAAATAAAAGCTTGTAATAATAATAAATGTCATTCATACCCCAATGGGTGTAATGGGTGTGGGGCTACTGTTAACCGTTGTTCCCTCGTCTGGAGCCAATCCTGGCAGCCGCGTCAGGTCATGCTTATCATAAACATGCATTGTCATCGGGACTGGACCAATATGTAAAATTTCAGCTCAATCGGACATCGGGAAATGAGTCAAATTAAACTTGCAAGATACCTTTACATACAAACATACATACAAGACAAGTTAAATAAAAGCTTTAAAAAAATACCCGCATTGCAGACCCATCGATATTGTTACAATATAAAGGTACTACTCAAATGGAATAATTCATCAATCAGATAAGTTTTGCCGATATTGAGATGTCAGTTTTGTTCCATAACAGAGTATTTCTGACACGACTGGATCAATTCAAAGTTATCAGATATTGGAGCCATCTTTCGCAGTTCCTATTACGGAAGTGACTTTATACGAAAATGATGCTCATTTCATAGGCTGATGCTTTCCCTACTTTTATTCTTTTGTTTGTGATATATTGTCCATCTTTCATCAGTTCTGAGTTAATGAAGAATGACCTTATTCACAAATATGATAATCTTAGATATGAAAGATATATGTAGATATTACATGCCAATGGTTTTAAATGGTTTTGTAAATGAGCACGCTTACAAAAAAAGTTTTAGAATTTTGGACCTAACACGTTTATTTATTTCTTCGTACAATGTTTTAAAGTATTGAACTAGACTTTGATCTTCCCCAATCTGTCTTAAACTGTAGGTATTTTTGAGCTGATCTCCTTTCTTAAAGTTGCCTGCTTCTCTACAATGATACAAGAAAAATTAGTGTCAAAATTATTGTATGTAATGTAAATATAATAAATGCAATTGAATAAAGCGACTGATTTTTTTGTGACATATAGTTTTCAAGTATTTTTATTGAGTTTGTCTTGTCAAAGTTTGAATTAAATACAGTGAATGTGTGAAAGAGAAAGTATTGTTCCGATTATAATGGGCGTAAAAAGACTACAGTATACTCTTTGTTCCATCCAATAACATCGTGTCGACGCCTCTTAATCATTTTAGGGTTCCGCAGTCGAATACTACGAAGAGCTTTTATGAAAAACCTATTATTTATATTATTTTTAATGTTAGAGATCGTTTTTTATTTCTTAGCGGTTTGACACCTTTTCGATAGTGTAGTTGCTGTCCTACCTGTCCTAGCCCTACTGGATTCACCGAGTTATATGGCAATTCGATTAAGGGCTCAGTCGGGACAGGAAACCTGAACTAGAAGGGTAGGGATGGGCTCAGACATCGGCTATTTGTTTGATAAACCACGCTTGCGTAGCAATTGCCTATTCATTATTATCTAGCTTAGAACAGTTTCAGACTATGAATAAAAGATTTGATAAAAACTGCACGGTGAATGATCTAATCAATCGATGAGAAACACCTAATGAATTTAAACGTCCATTGTGCATAATAATCTGTACCATTTATAGAAATGTAGAAATGTTGACACATTAAAAAAAGACTAATGATAAGGAAATAGACTCTAAATGTTTTAGTATGTAAGCGAAAAATGCATGTAAAAATTTTGATTGTCAGTATTTGTCACTCTAGGAGCTTGCAGCGCTTTCGTGCTACAAAACGAAAATTAACAAATAACATTTATAATTTTGGGAACTGTTAAATAAATCTAACGATTTAAATCTTGGGATGTAAGAAACGAAAGTAAAGCTATTGTTGGCTGGTGACCCGGGGTCAAAGATCTGTCACCGGCCATCTGCGAGTTGGCACGAATCTTCGTCACGATACAATTTCACAGTCACATCACGCGCAAGATACCGTATTATAAGTATCTCGTTCAAATTGCCGCGAATTATATCCGAATTGACGAAGGTTATCAAGATTCAAGGACTTGGCTGAGAGTATAAGAAGGTAGAAGCCGCGTTATGAATAGTTGGTTTTGAAAGCCTTTTATATAGTTGATATTGGTCTCTTAATAACTTATACATATTGCAAAATCGAAGTTGAATATAGACACTTGAATTATTCATAATTCAATATGTTCAACTATAACCATTATAACACTAAAAATATTGGTATTTTCAGCATTTTTTCTGGAACTGCATATATAACTATATATAACATTCCAATTGCTCACAATGCAACCTGCAGGTACGTAAGTAACTCTTCGCGTGCGAAACCGATTCGAACTTCAACAATTATATTATTACACAATAATTAGGATTAAAATTTGCTTCTTCCTTCTGCATATTGTCTTTATTCCAAGTTATTATTTTTTAAATCAGATGTCTAAATAAAATCGATATCTATCGAGTGCGATTTGAATTGATCGGGCACACTTTAAATCTCTCGATTTCATATCCGTTTCATAGATGCTTGCTTATTTACCTTGACATATTGGAACCATCGCGATAGACAGACACTTTGCTGTCTCCATACATTGTGTTATTATCTACTAACAAATCCAATTGCTATTCTCATGAATGTCTAAAACTGACAATCAGATTGAATTTTGGTACTGTTACCTAGACGAGTCGATGTTTTATGTAACAAGTAGCAATCTGTAATTTATTCAATTCTAAACAGACGAGGTCCTACCTGCAGCCGACTATAGTAAATTGTCTTTAAGAACTGATTCTTAGGACATCGATTATAATTATATATTTCATTTACCACTCAGGTGCTCTTCACAAAAAAATTCAAGAGATTTTTTCTTTTTCCAACGAAGAAATTTGGAAATTTCGGCATACGACCAGTTGCAGTATTACAATCAATCCAAAAAAAATGTCAGTGCTATTAAGTATATACTATTGAATATTAAAAAAAAAACTGTAATGATCAATAAACATACCCTTATGCGTGTCGAGTCTTATAACCAATGTCAAGAGGCAACCGCCTTTGATTGAAAACGTTCCTCAGTAGGAACTCCCAGAAAATTCAGATCCAAGAGCCTCATTAAACGCCTGTACAGTTAAGAAAATGACAATTAATTTATATAAAGCATAGGTATAACTTAAAAGATCATATCAGCGTGCCTAGATTTCGATTATCGGACTATTTATCTTATGACTGCTATAAAATGCTTATCCCATATTATTTACAGCTACTAAATTATAGATTTAGCTTCTTAAGCAGTCGAACGGTGGCACGTACCGGAGGTGAGGTTCAAAAAGGCGAAAGACGTGCTTGGCCTACTCTCAAAGTTCAGTGGTACTAAAACCTGTCACGCGGTCCCAAACCACACTCGCCAATTAGCTTTGAAATGGAAACGTAACGGAATTACTTGTTTTTGAACTTGTGACATTCTTTCTTTTATTTGTTTTGCAGTATTGAAGGAAGCGTGCCTGCATTTCAGTTGGTAGTCATATGGAAAATTTGTATTTTCTAGTATCGAAGGAACAGTTCCAGGATTTCAGTCTTGAAACAAGCTAGAGGATTTTCCTTGGCTTGATTTCAGATCAGTGCTGTTAACACTACTGTCCGCGGCACCCACTCCTACTAAAACAAATTAAGAGAAAAAAAGAGAGAAAAAGAATTGCTTCACGGAAAATTATAAGGGTGATGGTACCTCCCCGGTCGAACTAAACGAGTTCTTCTAGCTGGCGATATTAAGTCTACGCACAAAAATCCTCAGCAAGACATTTAAGAGATTAATTTCTGTTCAGGACCTAACTCATTGTATTTATTTGAGATACTTAGTACACATATCTGTGACATCCACGATACAGGAAATCCTATTGTAAGTATTGTAGAAAGTGATACATAAGTACCAAGTGATTACAAAATAATATAAAGAAGTGCATTATTTTACACGAAATAACTTTTTCTCTTGACCTTTAACTTTAATAAGTATGTTGTGTTAAGTGTTTCTTTAGAGCGTTTAGATCTCATTTATCAAAATTATATCGATAAGTGGAACTCGCCCACGTTCACATATGAAGTAAAAGTTATATTAATGAATTTAAATCTGCCATAAATACCGCTTTCCTTTCCCACTGCATTATGATTTTTGTTTCATCTGTAATAATCAAAAATATTGTGGTCTATTTCTTCATATAAGTGTGATTGCCGTGTTTGTGTAAGTCTGTAATATACTGTTCTAGCTTTTCGTATAAAAATCTCGTGTCTATGTATGTTCCGGATAAACTTCTAAACTACTGAAGCGATTTTAATGAAATTTTGTACATATATGTAACTTGGTTCAACTTGAAAGATAGGACAGTTTAAATCTCGATTCAGACCTCAATATTTTTACTGAAAATTTAATGTTACAGGCGAAACAATGTCTGCCGAGTCTGTCCGCTAGTTCTTATTTATATAGGTACATGTCACTCAAGTAATAGAAAATAAAATAATTAAAAGTGGCTACAATACAATAAGTAAGAAGCGTTATCTAGATGAAACAATACGTAACATAAAGTAATTATATCGGTACTATCTTGTTTAGTTTGCGAAGTGCGGTTGGTACTCGGTAGGTGCGAATGAGTTCCCTTCCCCATATCTGAGTCATTCGAATGTGGGGAAGGGGTCTGAATACAACTTAAACCCTAAAATGTAATAATATTGTACTCCTAATACCGATTATAGGTCATCTATCTGAGAAATGGGCTTGAGGTGTAAACTAGGTATTGTGTTTTATGTTCAAAACGTTCGTTATCATATTATATTATATTATATATATTATAAATTAATTTTAGCATATAACAATGTTTCCAGACAATAACTGTCTTTACCGTTAAAGCAAGTAATGTTTACTAGTCAACCGTTGGATGCAAACCCAAACTTAGCCGTGTTTCCGCCTGGGCCTTTAATTATTACGACACATGCAAAAAACTACTAATTACTTCCACAACAATGCTTAACATTAACCGTCCCTTTGATCATACGATAAGCAAATAACAAAAACCCAACTCAAAGTTCCGACGTCATAATTACGTACCTTAAACCGAGGTGACCGACCTTACCGGCTTGCATAACACGACCTACGCCTATAATAGCAATTTCACTTTCCTTGAAAACAATGCACGCTCGTAATTAACCATCTAAAGGTCGGCAAGGTGTCTCTAATGAGCTCTGTTATGAGCTATTCGATCCAACTTTACTATAACACGGTTATCGAACAATATCTCCGTTTAACCCATTCATCGCTTGCGTAAAAGGTTGACAGTCACAAAGTGTATAAGGCGAGCCGTCAATGGATGAAGAAAAATGTTTGAAGCCGATAGTGTCAAGTGATAGTGATTGGGAACATTTTCTCTACCCGGGGCGAGCGTGGCCTTGCTGAATTGATCATATTATGTTCACATGTAAGCCGGTCATCGACACTTTCTACGTGCATTGTGATTTTACTCACACGAACGGCTGGGGGCTAATTTGTGAATATGCCTTTTAAATTTATCGAGGGTTTTCATCTCTCGCTTAAGAAAGTATGGAGCTAATGAATGAAACGTACATTTGGATCGAAGTTCCGTACCGCACTCCAGAATCCCGATATTTAACGCATCGAAGTATTTTTTTTATTGTTTTAAGATAGCAAACGAGCATACAGTCCACCTGATGGTAAGTGGTCACTGCTGCCATGGACATCAGTAATCCTCCTCAAGTATCATTGAGTCATACCTAAGTTTGACCACAGATGCGTTGCTACCCTTGAGGACTAAGATGTTCACCTCGCGCTAAGTATAGCCGGCAACCACGCCTCTCCAAACCGAAGCACAGTAAATTGCTTCACGGAGGATTATAAGGGTGGCGGTTGTACCTCCCCAGTCAAACTACATGAGTTCTACCACCTGAAATCTAACTTAAGTATCTCGGCAATTTAACTATAATTTAACTGTCTCGGTAGTTTTGATTATAGTTTTTGCAAAATAACTTTACAAATATGAT
>DWNR01004029.1:0-11231 GCA_018250455.1 Polygonus leo
TAACCATTTTTTTAGGGTCCCCCCCCAGGCCCTGTGCCCGCCCCGGGGGGGGGGGGGATCATGGCTCCGTGATTCCCCCCGCCCCCCCCCCCCCTCCCTGGATCCGCCCTTGTACCTGGCTCAGGTTTTTCAATGTTCCAATTTTAGAGATATTATATTAGAATCAAATAGATATGATAGATGTGAGAATCAAAGATATCTGACGATTCGCACACCTTTAAGAATGCATCAATCCGTTTAAAAGGTTATCAACATAAATTTATTAAAACACTAGCGACCCGCCCCAGCTTCGCACGTGTGCAATGCTGATACTGAATACACTGCAGAAAACCTGTGAACGTATTATACGTATAAACCTTCCTCTTCAATCAATCTATCTATTTAAAAAAAAAACCGCATCAAAATCCGTTGCGTAGTTTTAAAGATTTAAGCTTACAAAGGGATATAGAAACAGAGAAAGCGACTATATTATATACTATGTAGTGATGTTTAAACAATTACCTATCTATGCAAAAAATACAAATAAGGATAGAAAATGGAACAACTTATTAAAGAAAATTAGTGTTTATAATGTAGACAAATATAGACATATTTAGTAGAAAACAAAGTATAAGCAAAATTAGTCAAAGCTTGTTTTACGTAATCTTAATATATAAAAATAAATTCTGGTTTGTATGTCCTTCATAGAATCGTAAACTATGCATTTGAGCATGTGATGATCTTTAGCAAAGTTGTTGTCCATGTCCATGTCCATGTCCATGTCTCAAATAACGTACCAAGAATGTCATTTGAAATAATAAAGTTGTAAGTAAAAATATTACGTGTAATCATAAAGGAGACACTTCTTCGTGAAAGCATTTTTATGAGCGTCGATAATATTTCTATCACTTCACGACATCGCGTCCAATAAACCTTATTTTTAAGACCATAAGGTTGATAATCTTATAACACGTCTTGGTAGCAAGTAATTGATGTTTTTGGTCTCCTAATGGAAAATTTGGGAGTAATTCGTTCGCTGAACCTATAATAATTTTATTGTTTACAAGCTGTGTTATATCTGAAGTGATTATTAAGATTTTGGTGAAAAGTGATTGAGTGAGTATTTTTTTATTGTGTAAAGGTAGCAAACGAGCATGCAGTCCACCTGATGGTAAATGGTCACTGCCGCCCATGGACATCACTAATTATCCTCAAGTACGATTGAGTCTTACCTCTGGAGCAGAGCACCCAATACATACTAACATCCATACATTGATTCAATTAAAGGGTATTAAAATGATTACCTGTGTAATGGTTTGCCATAGCTAGGTAAATTATAATTAGTGTAAATATTGTTATCAACTCTATCAAGTGTCTGTGACTTAAAAATTTGTAGGTGTTACTAGGATTCAAAAAAATACATATACATCAGGAGGGGAGGCGCTGTTGCCACCCAGATGCCAGGTGGTAGAACTTGTTTAGTTCGACTGGGGTGGTACCACCACCACCCTCTAATCCATTGTGCAGCAATTCTTTTTTCTGTTTGGAGAAGCATGGTTGTCAATGTACTTATACATGAGGTGAACATCTTAGTCCTTAGAGGTAGCAACGCATCTGTGATCAACTTATGTATGATTTAATTATGCTGGGAAGGATTACTGAAGGCAATGGGTAACAGTGACTAGTTACCATCGGGTGGACTGCATGCTCATGTGCTACGTTCATATGATAAAAAACCCTCATGATCCTCAGTTGGTTGGCGAGAGGCATGGTTGCCTATACTTTACAGACAAAGGGAACTTAAGGGTTGGTAACTACTGTGGACAAATTCAGACTACTGGGAATTACAAATATACATGGACGACTACTTACCTAAATAATGTAAATATATATATTTTATTTGGAAATATGCCAGACTGTTTGTAATGTAAATAATCAAATTACGTATATGAATGTTATGTGTATGAATCACACGGTTCGGGTTAGAAATTTTAAATTTCAACAGAAAAATACATCAACATCTTAATCTAAAACGTATCACATACATACCAACAGAATGAAAGTTAGAATAAGAATATAAATAGGCAATAAAATAATTTAAATTAAGGAATACGAAATGAAAATACTCAAATACCTCCACATACGTAGATCATGGGCACTTTAGTAACGGAATCTTTGTTGCCTGTGTCTGCCATATTTTAGAAGATAATGTAGTATAGTAAAAAACCTGAAATAATTCAAATATACTGTGTTAATCCTAAATCCCAAGTAATCAAACTCAAAAACCGACAAAGGAAATGTAAAAATTATCAAATTTATAACAACTAATTTAAGTTATTGTTATCATTAAAGCTTAGATTTTTTAGAAGATAAATTACTTTTAAATAATTATACTTTTATTTATTACTTCTAACTTATCGAAATCTTCAATTTTCACAACAACACACCTTTTCTATTACACTCGTATACACAAAAAATGCTTTTTCTTTTTGACACACAGCAATGACATTGACACTGGATTGTTTAAAATATTAGTTTTGCGGCCTTGCATTCCATTTGTTCTAGCCTATTATTTTGTTAGGGGAAAACTAGATATAACTGTAACCTTTTAGTAATAAGATAGGTCTCTGTAAGACTGTCTATAACACATTTTTTTTACTATACTATAATTCTTATTTTATATTTTTTTTGCTCCCGGCTATAAGCTATAATTAATGTAATATGCTATAATTGCTGTATCGCAATAATTGAGACATCGTGAATAAAAAAATGTACTCGTTATACTGTACAAATTAAGCTATTTTGTAACTGTGACGATTAAAATTATCCAATGCGATTATGGGGTACGTTACTGGTTAGTTTACTATAGTCTTACTATCTTTCTTTCTGGTTCGAATTTAGAGAGTTCGAATTCAGCTGATTGCATGACATTCATTTGTTTTCTGAAGCTTGAGTTTTCGATATTAATTGGGTCATAATTTAATACAGTGCTCAGTATTATACTCGAGTGCAATATGCAGTAAAACGTAGCTTTTTGCGCTGATTCCAAAACTTCGTAGAAAATATACCCACCTTTTTACTTGAGAATGACTTGGACTTGACTTTGATTTAATTTGCTTGAGTGTAGCTTGTTTTGTAAATGAATATCGTCAAAGATGGCAAAAACTAGATGAAGTAATAGCTAGGCTAGAAATTATAGAATCTAAGGTCATGAACAAATTTGAAATAAATAGTCTATGGTTCTATTGACACTTGACAGGTAGTCTAGACAGAATATCTCGTTCCGTTCCGTTCTGACTAGTGTCAAATCAAGCAGTAGCGATCATATTTTGTTGTTAAATATATAAAAGAATGCACTTTTTAGAAAACTTCGATCCTGAAACTTCAGCGCGAGAACGGAGAAAGATAAATCGTAAAAGCTACTTTATGAAGTAAGTTTTGACGAGTGTATTACGTCTGTATTTTTACAAGAATTAGTTTTAAAGCATTAACGTTACTTACAGTCGTAAATGCAAGAGAATATATAATGAGCGGGGTCAGTTAGCAGCAACCGGGAAAGACTTATGCGATTGTTTGGATGAAACTTGCCCTGGATGTCATTTTCCGTGTCAAAAATGTTCCTCTAATAAATGTGGACATGATTGCAGGTATTTTTTAAAGAAAATCTAATGCCTTCAATTATTTATCAAAACACCATTATTATGTATGGAATTTCTTGTACTGTTTATTTCGCACAGGTTAAAAGTAGTTCTTTGGATGTTTCATAGACTTCTAGATGTCCTTTGCATTTCCAAAATAAATATAAATAGCTATTTTTAACAGTAAAAAATGAAATTAAATGCCGTTTTTGAATTACATGACTTTACTTTTCAGGGTCAATAGAAAATGGATGTATGACAAAATCGAAATTGAAGGAAATGATTTTGTGATAAAGAATGTATACAAAAATAAGTAATGGATAAACCTAAGATAAAAGCAATCATGATTGTTCATTGGCCATTAATTTAAAGAAATATTCCACTTCCAACTCTCCATCTTCGGGTAAATCAGTGCAATGTACTGCATTGTGTATTATGGTTTTTCCATATTGAGCTCTAATGGAATCTGGATACAATTGTCGGCAAAGATCCTGTATGAAATTATTTATTATTACTAAATTTAAATTCTTATCGTTTTACAATGTGACTTAGTTATGTGCTTGTACACAATAAGTAGAATAATATTTTGTTGAAAATTTTCTTACATGACAACAAAAATAAAATACAATAAATAAAATTGAGTTCAATCAGAATCTCTTATTTAATGCTTATTAATAATTATATGAGTAAAAATATCCACCATTCATCTCATTGAGAAATTGTGGATGATTTACTAAATATCGCCTAGATCTCAAATTGTGTTGTAATTTGCAATTTAACATGATTTGTAAAATAAATGAATGATTTCATTTCAATAACACTGTAACGAAATGTATGCATTGCCTCACTTAGAAATTATGTTAATTTCTATATTAATAAAGAATACTTTTTTGAATGCAAATAACTACCAAGGACATGAAGATTGAAGTCATTTAAGATTTTTGTGATGTATTTTAATTTTAAATGTGTATATATTAATTTATTGTGGCAGGCAGTCCACCACCTTTTAAGTTGATGCAAAGAAAATAAATGTAATAAATATTTTAATTTCTCAGGTCAACATTGATTTATGATTAAAATACTATGAGACTCTCTCTTAAGAGAAACACAATTTTTCGAATAACTTTGTTTGTTTGGAAAAATATAGTACACAATTCTAGTCTTAAGTATTAAATATGGTATTAAAGAACACTAGCGTGCGAATCCTCTCGTTCTCACATTTCTCCAGTTTTATATTTTTCGTAAAATTTCTCTTGTGCCAACAGAAAGGAAAAGGGCAATGCGTCATATTGGATCCCTTGGTGTTTTAGTGGCCACTTATGAAACATTAAAATATCAATTCTATATACAAACTATACTTACATATAGCGATTATTTTAGGACATGTCCTGACAAAGTCGCTAATAACATAACGAAAGTCGACAGGTCGAATATCTAAACAGTATCAATTTGTTGAAGATCATACAGAAATATGCGCCGAACTCAACAGAATGCTTTACATAACTTGAAGACTCATTTATCATCTTATATAGGGTATTTAAACGCTAAATGTTTTCGAACAGAAGTTAGGCAGCATGTGGCCACATATGGTAGATAATGCTATTGGCGCCAAAAGACTAAATTGAGCGGAACCAAGGTTCAAAATTGAGTGCATTAGCGCAGGGTGTGCGTCGCGGCGCCCTGGTGCGCCGTAAACATTTAAGAGGAGCGCCATGAATAAACTACTTCACGGAGGATTATAAGGGTGGCGGTGGAAGCTTCCCAGTGGAACTATACGAATTGTACCACTTGGGTTTCTTCGGAAACTAAACTGAGGCATTCGCGGCTACAAAATAAGTGATTTAAACTGCGCGTCTACTGTGATCTAACTGGTATAATTGTATTTCGAGTAGCTAGGAGATCCCAGACATAATAAGGCTTAAGAATCCCCTGAATTAGCGTATTCCTCAGATTTTTTTGACGAGGTTGGAGATCGAATCTAGTATCATATTCTTTCGTCTCGGCATAAAATTATAGAAAAAAATTAGAACCAGCTTAATTGCATACTTCCACACGAATGATAAAACGCACACCATAAAGCGGTGAACGAGAAACGTGCCAAGCACACCCTGACTTTATCCAAAGAATTTAAAGATTTCCGGACGTCAGCCTGGTTGAAATGGGAGGTCCACTAAGCGAGCTCCCCTAAACTAAATGAGGCGGGTGATGTCACTCCTGATTTGCTAAATGCTGGCGGTAAACGCGTCCTAGTGGTACTTCACAATTATTTGATTCCGACATTAATAACGGTACAACCCTGGAAATGTCGAGAAGAAGCGTATTGGTACTGTTCTTCTACATTTTCATTTACAAAAAAAAGGAACCGACTTCAAAACAGACTAAATGACAAAAGATAATTTACAATCTTGATGTCGTAGCCAAGTGCTACAGCCCTCCTCCTTCACTTCATAAATCTCTTCCTCTCCTGGCACACTGCACCGTCATAAAAATTATACATTAGTTTTCGCTTTATTTCGTTCTAAAGTGGGTTTCTTTATTATATTTTTTGTAGTATATAACAATAACTCTCTAACGACTTACTGGGTCTCTTGGTCCACATAATTTCCTGAATTCACAAACTACATTCAATGATTCATCTTTGCATTTAACTTCTAATGCAATGCACTTTCCTTCTGCTAGGTGGATGCACATAGCCTGAAAATATTTAGTTGGAAATCATTTCTGTATTCTAGATAGATTGAGTTTTCATTATTATAAAATCTCTTCATAGTTTAAACCAATCGATATTTTATTATAAATAGCTAAACGAGGGCTGCGTAAAGCAGGGTTCCCAAACTTTTTCGGTTAGTATTATATCACGCCGCCACCTAGTTACTCAAAATACAATGATGCTAGGACCAATATCCAAAAAAAAATTAGGCTAAGTTTAGTTTCCAGGGAAAGCATCACGGCGCATTTTACTTATTACACACTGGGAATCCCTGGCGTCAAGTGTAAGTTAACTCGTATGGCTATTAAAATTTAATGAACTGTTTTTTTTACTATAAATGTTGTCTATCATATGTAAGTTAGGTCATTTCAGAATTTTATAATGATAATTCATAGGGTTTTCACGTTTTCAGGGACCAGGAAGGTAGGGTGTCTGTATGAATTCAAAATATTGAGTACCGGATTAACTTCCATGACCGCATTGGGTCTTTGTATGTTATATATTGGGTATGCAGATTAGATACAGATTTTGGTGGTAGATCTAATTAAATTTCTATAGGAGCAAAATATCGCTTATTTGTTACCTATCAACAAAATGTAGCGGATAGGTATATTACGTACGTTACTAATATTATTATGTAATAGGTAGACAGATAGATAATAAGTATTGTATGTACCTCAAATTCTGGCACAACCCCTTTGTATATTTCATAAAATTCTTGCGCATTCGCCAGATTGACAGAAAACATTGCGATTGCCGATATGTAGAAATTCTCGGATATGGCTATCTGTTCAAGAATTGCCCCAACGTTGCCGTCGATAATTGCGTGTGGCTTGATAACGCAACATGTACAATTTTTCATGGTTGCCCGGAATAGGATCCTTGGTAAACCGTTTTCGTATCCAAAGAAAAGTTCCAAAATCTTTAATTTTCGAATTAAATTATTTTAAAAATAATTAGGCAGTTGTACAATAAGTTTAAATATTATTTTATGTAATGGAAGAAGCAAAAGTCTTTCCGGGAATTTCGCTATCCTTATTTAGGGAGTACTGCTGATCAGATAAATTCAGTACCTAAACAGTGAGGTTTATGAGAAATGGATATCATGGATTGCAATCACGGTTTATTGGACGAAAAGGAAAAAAAAACTAATCGCTATAGATTTCCTTTTTTATTTTACATGTCCTTTAGATTAGCCTAACTCATATTTGTTGAATAAAAAGTCATTATACAGACCTGGGTAGCGTCTTCTAATGTATTACAACCATGCGCGACGTTTCTAAGCTTATTTTCTCCGTACAGTTGGCGAAGAGTACCTGGTGCTGCTTCAGCGGGATCCGTAGCTCCCAAACAATGGCGCCATTTTGCCACAGCGTCGGGCGCAACTAACTCTAAACCTATGACTTCACCGGCAGTCACATAATCTATAATAATTCTGTGGACATTTATTTTTACTAATTGACATTACACACATTACACATTATATGCTTCTACGGTTTAATTCCAACACATACTCCCAATCATAGTAGACTAAGAAGAAATAAGACTACAATTATCTCTTGGACCTATGTTTGCCCTGTCGATCATGTGGTTAGCTTCTTAAATTTATATACGCAGTACTTACAAAATATCTCTGGTGATGATGAATGATTTCTTTGTTTGATTGCATACAATAAATTTAACAGAAAGCTAAATTATCAGCGAGTAACATAGGCTATATTTTATTTTCATAAAGATTAGGTATTCTTAGGAAAATTAATAATGTAAACCAAGTCGATAGCGAAAATTTGCCAATGAAATTTATTTGTCGATGTACGCTGTAAACACTACTAATTAAACACTGTAATTTACGAGTATATGACAGAACAATATTTGCCGGGTCAGCTATTTAAAAAATAAAGAAGTAAAGAGATAACATACGGGAGCATATTATTTCCAGAAATGCTTTTGTATAGTTCCATAGCGAAGTCCTTGCTGATTTTACCATTCTTCATTCGCACGATATGGAAACCATTTTTCATGATGAACGTAATTATTTTTCCGTGAGCACTTGGCGGTACGGGTTTAATCATAGCAAATGTGCTGAAAAATGTTATTATTTGCATTTTTTACCTTCGCAAATTATTATCCTTAATTTTGCTGGCAAAACACGGATGGCTCTTTAATTTGTTTTAGATTGAAATAAAATAGTTTAAGAAGATGAATGAAATAAAAATACATCTTAAGCTAATTGGAAATCAATGCTATTGAGACGGCCACGTAAACTCATTTATTTCAATTTAAATTAAAATGTTTAACATCGAATAAAAGTCTACAATTTACCTTTGTACGTTATTGAATAGTACTCTCCGAGTGATCGGTGCACAATCTTTGATGTGTAATAATTTTGAAAATATGTTAACGATGTTTCCAATTTGTAGCATTTCCAGTTTTAGCGGTGGTAAGTGTACACGCCTAAGCAAGTTTTTACCCTTTTTACCATCAATAACTTGGACCGAATTATCAAAAGGGAAAAAGTTTAGGACCAATTCCCTGATTTCATCCGCATCTTCATCATACATTTCACATAAAAATGTATGTTTATCGAAGTAGTCGAAAACCTTAAATATACGAAAATGTTTATTGTATTCCTTTTTGCACGGTAAAAGAAAAGAAACCAGGGAACAAAAATGTATTCACAGTACCAGTTTATTCTGAACAAATCTGTGTGTATAGTATAGATAACAATTAAAATTAACAACACAATTAAAATGGGGCCTACAATTTGATACCACGTGCTAGGCAATTCAATGATATGTTAAGAAATGAGAATTGTAGGTCTAGCCTCATAAACTAGTTATTTACGTAAGATGTTTAAGATACTCGAAAGACCGAAATGCAGACTCGTTATTTTTGTTTCAACGAGCATTTTAGTACAAATAGCCTTATTTGGTTTTATGATAATTATTAAGAATTATACAGATCTTTGAACGAGCTAGGATAGGAATGTTTCTAATTACTGGATTGGACCCAATGTACACATAGTCCATTTGTTTAGGCTTTAAACATCATAAGAAAAAAAACATCTCATTAGATTGGAAAGTGGAAATTGACAGCATGGTGGATGCTGCTACCATTTGCCAAATTTGATCTCTCTAAATCTACTATTATTTTTTAAATACTTATCTACGTTAGTAGTTAAACTAGGTTTCAGATACACAACAGCCCTCGTGCATTAAACGTTTATTTTAAATTTAAAAGGTAATGTGCTTGATTTATTATCTGATGATCATTTAATCATGTTATATGTAATACATACCATTATATTTATTAAAAACTACAATGAAATAAGAAACAGTTGCTCTCACAACTTAAGGGAAAGAAATGTTAGTTATAAAACTACAAAATTACAAATGTGCCTATATAAGCAATGTTGATTAAAAATTGTCAAAGTCAGGCAACTATCATTTTCTTTTTCCATTATTTATGGTTTTATAGTCTCAGAATAATATAACACAGGATCAGAATGAGGTCGATCAAAATCTGATTCAATCGTGCTTGAGGAGATTATAAATGTCAGTGTGCGGTAGAAACCACTTACCATCAGGTGGACTGCAGGTCGTTTGCTGATCAACAGGTGGTAGAACCACCGCCACCTTCATAACTCTTCGTATTTCGTTTTGGAGAAGCATGTGTGCCGCATATAATTATACACGAGGAAACCATCCTTAGGGGCCGCTACGTACTTATGGTCAACTTCAGGTACGATTCAATCGTACTTGCATAATTAATAATAATTACTTATATCCATTAGCAGCGATTACTACTTACCTCAAGGTGAACTTCATGCTCATTTGTTCCAATAATACAATATAAAAACAATAATCTAAAACATTAGCAAGCTACGGATATTGAATTAATGCCGCTTAATTATGAATTGTTTATGTGTAGAACATTTAAACTCAATTTCAAGTCACAACGTATTAATGTCATGAATGTCAGTTGTCAAAATCTATCCGATTTATTGTCTGTCTCTGTTGTGTTGTTTGTATTTAATGTTTGTGTTTTTGAAATAAAATCGTTTTTGGAAGAAAAACGTATAAGACATGAAATTGTTTTCTTTTCATGTTAGTGCACATTAACAGAAGTAGTTTTTAAAAGGATGTCTGATAGTTAATTTTCTATTCTCAGCATATTAGTCAAGATGGTACGATAAATGTATTTTATTTACTTATTTGTTTTTGAATTTAACAGAAAGTTATGTTAACAGTACATATATAAATATTTCAGGAGGGTGCTTATAAAGATAAATATTCATTTATTGGCGAATGGTACGACAATCAAGCCAGCCTGGTTCGTCGTTTTAATGTATTCTACTACCCCACCGACGATACAATTGAAATGTACGATCTGAAAAATCGGAAAACTTTTGTCCGAAGAGTGAAAGTGAATGGGGTCACTTTAGATAATTTTTACATTGGTTGTACGCTTAGCATTCTAGGGCGGTTAGTGAAAATCGTAGATTTTGCTTGTGAAGACACGAGAAAAAAATTACATAAGGACATACAAGTGTAAGTACATGAGCGCAATTTATTTTCGTATTTTATATTTTTTCTAATTGATTATCTTAATTTGAAAAAAAAAGTTTTTCTAATAAGACTACATTTAAATTTAGGTTGAAAATAATCTGTCTCACTTTCAGTATAATTTCAATACATTTTTTTCTACATTTTCAGAACATTTGCGCTCATCAAACCTTTGGAAACGAAAATAGCTGGTAAAATACTGACACACTTCCATGAGCATGGGCTGCATATAACAAAAATGAAGAAGACTCGACTCAATGTTGATGAAATTAATATGATTTACAGGCACTCACTAACTGATGCTACATTTCCGTAAATATTATATTAATTATATTATAT
>DWNR01004030.1:0-11230 GCA_018250455.1 Polygonus leo
AAGTATAAAAATGTAATCAAAAATATAAAATATAATCAACAATATCACAAAAGCATTTGGCTTGTTATTATCTAAGTATAAAAATGTAATCAAAAATATAAAATATAATCAACAATATCACAAAAGCATTTGGCTTGTTATTATCTAAGTTTAAAAATGTAATCAAAAATATAAAATATAATCAACAATATCACAAAAGCATTTGGCTTGTTATTATCTAAGTATAAAAATGTAATCAAAAATATAAAATATAATCAACAATATCACAAAAGCATTTGGCTTGTTATTATCTAAGTTTAAAAATGTAATAAAAAATATCAAATATAATCAACAATATCACTAAAGCATTCTAAGTATAAAAATCAATAATATCACAAGAGCATTTGGCTTGTTATAACTACTTCTTACTACATACAATAATTGTCAGTACACATCAGTATAAGAATTTCGATACATAATTCAATATTTATGTTTCCGAGTCTGAGTTCGGTAATTGTGGTAGCAATATGTTTATCAATAGCACAAGTTTCTTTCTGTTTTGTCGTAATATTTGATCCTTTTAAGTTTAAAGTTTGATAATAATTATCTTCTCGTTGTAAGATAGTCAAAAAATGAGCAATGCTTTTCGGTTTACTGTTTACTTTTTTGTTTATAGTAGCATGCCAGCTCTCAACCATATTTGTAGTACGGTGATGATTGTTACTGCACGACCATTTGTCAGCAAAAAATGAAGATTCACTTAACCATGTTTCTACAAAATAATTATTAAATTGGACAATTGTTTCATCGTTGGGGCATTGAGACATAATGTACAACCAACCGCTGTCAATAAATTCTTTAGGTAAATGTGCCAAAACAGTACATCTTTTTACATGTTTTCGAGCCAGTGCAGATTTAGTAATGCCTACTTCATCAGCCTTTCGCCACAAACTTCTACAAAAATGAAAGAAACACCCACAAATGCAAGTATCTGGGAATAAATCTTTGATCGCTGACATTGCTGCCTGCTCGAAGTCGAGTATAATATTTTTTGGATAGAATTGAGGAATTTGGCTCTTGATCAGGGAAAACAACACTTTGTAAGTTATTTTACTTTTGTTTGGCAATAATGCATAAATCACAGGTATGATGTTAGAATGTGTTTCACTGCTTCCTAAATCAACATGTAAGGTGTACAATTGCTGGAAGGGTTTCAGACAAAATTTAAACGTTCCGTCACATAAAACTGTCAAATTACAATTTGCTAATATTGTTTTACAATTATTACTAGCGAAAACCAAAATTCTATTCTTCGAGCTGTAGTAGTCAGCTAATAAAAAACTTTCGAATTTTTCGGGCACGACAACTTGCTTTAAAGTGTTAGAACATAGTTTTTTTACACCCAGTGACTTATTTCTATTTCGGTAAAACTTATTTTTAACATTTTTAAATTGAGGAATTTTTTGGATAAGGTTGGTTCCTTTGTCTTTTAGCTCAGCAACACTCTGTCGAAAAACACTTGGTATGGGTACAGTATAATCCGTCTTCACTTTTTCCATGCACTCGTTGAATTCTACTTCCAACTCATTTGACGCAAAATCCGGCTCACAGTTGTGTCTATCCTCCCGCTTGATAGAGTTATCTATATTATTTATAATAAGGTTTGCTTTGCATATACTTCGTTTGGAGCATCTCCAAACACAGGATCCGTTATTTTTCCTATGTAAATTATATTTATGGCCCGCGCGAAGAAGTACTGGCTTTCCTCTTTGTGAAATAATTGTTTTCACATCAGTTTCAGAATTAGATGGACCAGATTGTGATTCAACTCCTAAAAAAATTGTTATTATTGAAACCGGTTTTTTGAAACAAATCGTGAATAAATGTAGGCAAAGCAAAGCATTTTTTTTTATAAATTTCGCATATAACTTATTGTTATATATATCATATATTATTTAATTTATGTCTCATAGTTTATTTCAATGCCAGTCAATATATGACAAAACAAGATGGTGGCCACAAAAGCCATATTTTTAAAAATATTATCCATGCTCTGTTAGGACAGTATTAAGATAAAACTAGTAGTAATAAAATGTAAAGGTACTTCATAAAATGATAATTATTTACTTTACTTTGACTAATCAATATGAAAAATGGGCAGATGAGAAAAATTAGGCACTCATTTTTGATTTCATTAAGACATAATAACACTCTGTAAATAAATTAAATACACTTACCTCCAACATACATAAAAAACACTAAAAACACCCACATTTTAATAAAAAAAATAATTCTTATCGCAGCTTAACATGCGCGGGCGCAGTAAAGTACGCTTAAGGGAAGACTGACTGACGTCACGATGCGCCGCGATTTCGATGGAGATAAAGGTTTAGATAAAAAGAAAGAGATAGCGCTATTCTTTTGTGAGCATAAAATTGTTTAGCTCTGCAGTGTAGAAGAGCGCTGTTCTTTTGACGGCCGAAATATTTTTATTTTATTTTTATGTGTACATATATATATATATATATATCTATGAAACAACAATAGTTAGTCAGTAGCTTTATTTTAAGCTTTAATATAATGTCGTTTTATTTGAAGTCATTTTTTATTTAAATTTAGTTTAAATTTTTTTACCTGGCTGTACTTTGTTCGAGCGTGCGAGTTGACGACAGAAATATTAGGTAAATTCGAAAGGTGCCAAGTCGCCCGATCGGGCGAGATTTTTTCGTGCGAGATGACGAATAACTCCGATTTGGTTTTATATTTTACTAGCGTTTACCCGGGGCTTCGCATACAGCACGATACTATTATAATAATAATTCCACTTTTTGACATTGTATCAAGATAAAACATTCACCAGATTTTAGGATAGAGCATAAGCACTACAACTGTAAAACCGCATCTTATTTTATGCAGTAGTTTTAGAGGAATGCGCGTTTATTTTTTAATTTTCTTTGCTTTGTTGATTGTTTTTATAAAGACTCCTCACATTCATTTATTATTTTATACGTAGTATATATGTAGATAGTATTTAACTACACAAAGTTCGGATCGTCTCAATAAAACCGATAAGAGCTATTCAAAAAGCAATATATCGCAATAGTTTGCTCTCAAGAATGCAATGGAACTGTACAATGCTATTGTTATACTGCAGCTTACGAGAACTTTCATAGCAGAACTTTATAAGTATGCGAACCGCTTGCAGTGTTCTATTTAGTATTAGTATTGCAAAATACTGCTAGTACCAAAATGTATAACTTTATATTAAAGTCAGTATCAGTCAGGTAAAGGATTAATTTCGTATTTACGCTATGATCGGTCGAATTCTATGAATTTAATTTAATCTTTTAACGTTCTGAAACTTGTTATTCGTTGATTAGAATGAAATAAAACTTTTATTGTGGCTTCATCAGCTTTCACTGGCTTTCTAAATGTGGTGGTGTTGAGAGCATCAAAAATGCTCAACATAACCACAGGCCTGGCGGTAAAATGGTAGTACCATTAAATCTTCTTCATATACATCGGTAATTTTCTATTTAACTTCAAGAGTAAAGAAGAAAAATATGTCAGAAAATTATATTTCTTTTTCCATATTTCGATGAGCAACAACGAAAAATTGCCGCGTAGAATGAACTTTTCTTTTCACTTTGCCAGACATCATAACAATTATAATTATCGTGTAGCTTAAGTGAAGTAAGTTGTGAAACGTATATAATTACGTCCTATGTTAGAAAAAAACGAAATAACTTTTTAAACAACTTCATAATTTAGCCCCAATAATCATAATGGGTGTTGAAACTTTTAAAGTCCCCTGCATGGTGTAGTAAGTTTTTTGTTATGTTTACGTGTAATAAATCTTTAAGTATGGAAGATATTTGGGAGAAATTGTTACGGGGGGTCTTTACTAAAGACCTTTTAGATTTTTCGTCGTCATCTTTGTCAATTGTACAATAGCATTTTTTTTCGAATAGTAGCTGTTGGCCTTACTGGTCTTTATATTACAGCTTCATCGAGTGTTTATGGCAAGCCAACTAAGGGCTTAGCCGGGAAAGCACACCTGGGCGTGAAGGGAGGGGTGGGCTCATACTTCGGCTATTCGCGTCCGTACGGGTCCATTCCCGCCTTCAGGGGGACTTGACAGTATAGTGACCACTTACCATCAGATGGACTGCATGCTCGTTTGCCAGTTTTATACAATAAAAAAAATCTGTACCAGCTTATCCGAGGTGACTACGAGAACATGTGGTAGGCAAATATAATAAGTAAAACTAGATAGCAATAATAATAATAATATGCAAATAACAACTCTTCACTAATATCTACAAACATACATACATACATACAGACACATAAATACCTATAAATATAATTAACATAATTATGTATATTGAAATCATGATACATCGCGTGACTCATGTATTTGATGACATTTGCAAAAAATGTTCTCGTAACAATTTCTTAAAAATGTTTGTGCTAGGTGCTTTCCTGATTTTTCTGGGCAGGGCATTTCAGTAGTTTCAGTAGTATTGCCTGTACTGTGAATGATTAACGGATAGAAACTACCATTATGTGAATGAATAATGATTTTTAAATGTCTAGTAGAACGTAGCCCACCCCAGTGTGTCTAAGTGGAATTGATTTTTTTTACTTTAAATATATCGGAGAAGATGGATTGTGTAAAATAGAATACAGAATGCAGTATATATGAGCATATAAGTTTCCCAGCTACATTACTACTTATAAAGTAACAATAAATGCTACTTACTTACCTGGAGTGGAAAATCGTAGCGCTCAAGAAAGACATCTAATTAGTGCAGAAATAGCTTCAGTGTTATATTACCTACCATGTAAGAGAATATAAGATGCTACCGTATAAGAACAACGGATAGTACCCGCTGTACAATATTATAAGAGGATGCGGTAATTTAAAAAAAGGCAATACTCAAAATGTAACTAAGATTTTTAATATTATCCTAAAATTATGTGCCTAACTTACTGACTAACGCAATTTCGTTTGCTTCACATAAGAAAGAGTGGGTCAAATTTTCCCCTTTTTGCAACATTTTTCGTTGATTCTCCGTTCATATTGGTCATAGTGTGATGATATATAGCCTATAGAATTCCTCAATAAATAGACTATCCAACACTAAGATTTTTAAATTCAAATCAGAGTTCAAACAAAACTAAAGGAAAAATTAATTAATATGGATCTTACATTTACTTTCTCACTAAAACCCGCTTTTACTATGACATCTATCTACAAAGAATTGAAACCTTCAAGCACGTTCTTTATTTAACTGACTGAGGTGAGAAACTGACTTATGTGAGCAAAATATAATATATTTTAATAAAATACGTAAAATGATATTTCAAAGGACTTTTAATTTAAGCAACGTCTATTTTCTTTACAAATTAATATGATTAGGTATTCGTCTAAATTAAAACGCAGGAATTGCTTAAGGACAAAGAGAGTGATGATGGCACTTTCCTGGTTTCCCTGCACCACCACTTGTCATATTTGTCCTGTAACCACCCATGGACATCAGTAATCATCCCCAAGTACAATATCATCCTGAGAACTAAGATGCTCGCCACGCGTTTTGGTATAGTCGGCACCTACGGCTCTCCAAACCGATACACATTAAATAGCTTCACGGAGGATTATGAGGATGGCGGTGGTACCCCCTCGGTCGAACTACACGAGTTTTATCACCTGGTAAACTTAGAGCTTTTTTATTTCTTGGGATTGAAAGTAAAGCAAGTGATCATTCAATTCGTATCTGCATTTAATTATTATAATGCGTGTACTTAATCATAAACGCAGGGCCTGGTTAACCCTGGTTAGGCTGCAACCTAGGGCGCAAGAATCGGGTGGGCGCGCTCAAATCATGTCATTGCGTGTCATTGCATCTATACTACCTACATATTTCAACTAGCCCGAGACAACATTAAATGAACTGAACATAAATACTGTATGAACCATGTTTAAATCTGTTTTCGTACGAGTAAACAGTCAAAACTAATATACTACATACTTTTTCGGCCGATCGTAACACGCCTGGCGGGAGCGCGTCCTCATAATTTGCCTAGGGCGGTCAGAACTCTTGAACAGTCGCTGCATAAACATAATTAACAGCTTAACCACTTAACCAGTAGGATATCACGGCCCTAAGACAAGCGATATCAATCAGTGAGTAATTTACCTCCACCAATTGTATGATTGAATGCTAAGTTAATTGCTTAAATTTAAACTATAAATAGCTTTTGCTCGCGACTTTGTCCGCGTAAAAGTCGAAAACCCCTTGGGGGTAGAATTTCCACAAATCCTTTCTTAGTGCTCACTTAGATCATGAAAGGAACCTCTGTACCAAATTTCAAGCTTCTAGGTACAGTAGATTCGGCTGTGCGTTGATATGTCAGTCAGTTAATCAGTTTTGCCTTTTATATGTATAGATTTATAGTTATACTCTTTTATAATTAATTTCTGAATAAGATTTCTATGTGCTAGAGGATGTACCGCTCAAAAACATAAAAAAACACAATACAAAGTTAATGTACGTATAAATACGTACGTATATATATGAATCCCTATTTTCCTTGGCCATGGCATCAGCCAGCGTGAATGGCTGGACGGATTTCGCTTATTCTCTTTCTGTTGTTTGTTTTTGTCAAAACGTGGTTTTATTAAAGCAAAATTAGAAAATTCCAGTAAACTTAAAGATCATTAAAACTGTTCTATTGTAATCATAGCAACATAACTTTTTACTAACAATATTTATAGTTAAGACGGGACAACGTCTGTTGAGACAGCTAGTACCTCATAAATACTTGTCTCTTATTTTAGTTTCGTCAAGAAAATCTACTTAAAATCATGGTGTTGAAGAAAACGGTGAAACGAAATGCTTGGAAATTCATAGCATAAATGCCAGTAGAATAAACTAACTTTTGAACTAGTATTTTATTCCATTCATAATTTCAAGTTTGTTGCCTTACTGCAAGGGGTATTTTGTATTAAATAAGCTTATTATTAAAGTTTTCTTTGCCTAGGCGAGCGGAGCCTGTCATTCGTTACAGGTAAGCTGTTCCACTTTGTGGTAAGATAAAAATACCTTCGCTCTTTGTATTTAGACGGAGAGAATTAAAATTATGAATTGCGGTTTTCCATATCTTATACACAGATTTTCTTTTTCAACAGCTCATAATTAAACTGAGAGAATATATCTTAAATATCAAAGGAATGTACGTACGGCGAACGGAAAGTTGACAACATCCTCCATTTGGAATGCGAATCCAATGTTACTACGAATAGGAGATATATTTTGTATTTCATTGTATATGAAAGTACTCGTAAACATGTATGTACATCACAGTTGTAAATAAATTGTGATTCTAAATATTAATTAATTGTAGTGAGTACCTAGCTAAGCAATTAACTTCTAGTAACTAATATGAATTCGGAATTTATGACAAACTAGCTTCCGCCCGCGACTCCGTCCGCGCGGATGTCGGTCTTCGCGTGGATGAAGATTTTTTTTTTCTGCGTATTTTTCCAGGATAAAAAGTATCCCATTTTATGCCCAGGATAATAAGGTATAATTATACCAAGTTTCATCGAAATCGAACCGTTAGTTTTCACGTGATGCCTGAACATACAGACAGACAGACAGACAAAAATTTTTTTAATCACATATTTGGGTTTGGTATCGATCCAGTAACACCCCCTGCTATTTATTTTTTCAATATTTTCAATGTACAGAATTGACCCTTCTGCAGATTTATTATATGTATAGATTATGTAGATTTATTATAGATATTTTGAATCGAAGCCGTAAAAAACTTTTAATATTTTTGCATTAAACGCTTCTTGTTAATTCTAAATATCATCTCTACAAATAAAATATTTAGTGAGAATAATATCACACCACTGCATATACTTGTCATGCAAACGCTGTCATATTTTAATTTATAACGGAAACGGCTATTATTTTTAACAAATTTAAAGAACATAGGTAAAAATTAAATCACACGGACTAGTCATTCTAGTTTCCAGCCATAAAGATCAGAAATAAGTGGCGATGACTCATATTATTAGAATAAACTTAAAATTCGCCGACTATAAAATATTTACTGCCAGAAAATTGATAAAGTTTCCATTTTAACGTACGTTCAATTTATGCGTAGAATTGTATTCCTTGTAAACAATTACATTGAAAGATTAAAGTTTTACGATCGTGTTAAAATATTATCACTTGGATTTTTATGGGCAGTGATAGCTAATTTTTCTTTTTGGAAAAGCTGAAATGGCACTTTGATATAGTTTATTGAGTTTGTTACAAAAAATAGGTACACGTTATAGTCTATTTGTTATATATCTTAATTATTTTTAGAGGATAAATTTCAAAACAAATAGGTACATGTTATAGTCTATTTGTTATATATCTTGATTATTTTTAGCAGATAAATATCAATTGATTAATGAATGTGATTGATTATTCAATCATTGGCAACAAGCGTGAAGCTTGTTAAACATACGCCGAAATTATCGCACGTACCAGTGCCAACACAAGTGTGATTGATGTAAAATCTACTTCACATTCATCCGAACGAGACCACGCAAGTAGACTGACTAAAAACTCTAACAACCCGTCCGATTTGGACTTCCTGTGCAATTCCTACCGCGAAATTAGCCGAAAGCGTAAAAGTATCGGCCACTGAAAATTATCGTGTGGCGTGCTGAAAATTACTACAAATTTGGAAGTGGGTAATTGCCGACGAAATTTAGCGCTCCGGGGCGCGCACCTGCGGGCGCTGCGATTCATTCATGAGAGCGGCCAAGTAAAGCGAGAGGTCGAGAACAATCCGCGCCAGATAATAACAGTTGGGTTTTCTTGGAAACAGTACTGCGTGGAGGCTTCGGCGGAGGGAGTCGCCGCGTCCCGCTCGCACTAGGGACGGGTGAGCGAGAGCGCGTGGGCGGGGCGAGCAGTATTATGTCACGTCGCCGACAGAGGCGTCCGAACTCGGCGCTCACATGCTGCACTCGTTGCATCCGCTGTACTTCCCGATTGTTCATTATGGACTTTCGTCAAAGGATTCGTCGAAGCCTCCGCGAGACAAATATTGCGCGGGCACACTTTTACTCAATATAAATGTGTGCTACAACTTCACTTGTTGACCTCCAGAAGCAGAAATGACTCAAGCAGCATCATTTGCTTAATGGGCGTCTTAAGTGATCGAGTACTTTCAGTCTACACGCATCGTGATAATTGGATTGTTTATATGCCAATAGTTTACCTACTTGAGATCACTAGGATGTTTAAAATAATCAGACAAATGAGAGTCGAACGCGCAATTTATTATGTACATAGATATCATATAACGACGATAAAATGATATGCTGAGAAAAAAAAAATAATATCGGTTTTTTGTACCCCTCTTGTTTATTTTTTTATTTCTAGTTGTATAGTATGTAGGTACTACAATACTATAAAAACTGACAGCATAGTCTCAGTAATAGGGTACGGTTGGTCAACTTTGGGTGCAGATATTTAAAAATGTTACACTTCAAACACATTGTACAAAGTTGTCGATTTCACTGTTCCTTCCAATACGCGATTAAAGTTTATATCTAAATCATTATTTAATGGTTATTTTAGCGATAAAGTGAAGTCGACGTTTCAGTTTTTACCTTTGAAGTCAATGCGTGCGTTCTACCTTTGATGTGAATTACTAGATAGATTTTTTTTCATATAAAATTAAATTGCCGCCCACAGAATTTTGCAATCAACCCCTAGTACGATTGAATCGTACGTACGCCTCTTCAACTCCGAAACACTACTTCTATCGAACAATACAAACTTTACCTGTTAAAACTTCAAAGAACCTTTAACCATAGGAAAGTCAATAATTGATCAATAATGTTTATACATAGCAATCGTGTCGTCTTGACTGGCTTATTATCCAAATAACTTAATAATTTAACATAAAAACTTGCAACGAGAACCAATAGAGAAAATTTAAAAATATTGTGTCACAATCTATTTATTTGCGAACTTTTCACTGCAAGTAACAGGAAAGCAGAACAAACAAATATTTGTTTAACAATTAACGTACAATGAACCGGACAAAGAGCACTAGAAGTAAATGCAATCCGTGAAGATCAATTGTGCTCCGGCAACTAATTGTTTTCGGAGTTCAGAAGATATTAGTGGCATATAATTGGCCAATCAATCCGACACTACAACAACCTGAGAGCAATTAACCCTCGCAAATGAAGCGAATTGGTGCCGATTTGTAAGAGCCCAAGGGAAAGGGATTAGTACAATTAAACTCCTTCGCGTCGACTCTACTTACGCAGATCGACCACGTAAACACACTAGTTGCTTCAAGTCGGGAGAGGTTTATTAATCTTATACAAATTGTTAGTAGTTAACCCGTTACTTAATTCTTTTCCATATTCTAAGAAGAGATATTTTAATCCCGATTACAACGATTTATTATAACGATTGAGCGAGAAAATTTGTTAATACAGTTAAAAGCGAAAAGTTACACCAGTATTCTGTAAATTCCGAGAAGCAATTTATTGTGTTTCGGTTTGGAGAGGCGTGGTTGCCGACTACACTTACAAACGATGCGAACATATTAATCCTCAAAGGTAGTAACGCATTTGTGATCAACCTTGAGTCGATCATACTTGGGGATGACTGCTAATGTCCTTGGGCGGCAGTGATCACTTGTTATCACGTGGACTGCATGCTCGTTTTCTACCTTTACAGAATAAAAAATAAGTATTTTTAGATAGATCCACTCCTATAGATAGCATTACTATAAAAACGAGAAGAAATCCCTTCTGCTCGAACGATATCGTTGCGTGACGCTTGAATGCGAATGATTTACGAATTACACATGCGATTATGCCCGCGGTCAAATGACATGCAAAATGCAATATCGAACATGAACATGCGATTATCGTGTCAATACAATGGTTCCCGAAAAAACATGAGACATCTCCACACAACTGAATTGAACAAATGCGAGCACAAATATATAAAAGAGATAAAATTCTGTCCGTTGATAAATTTCCACATATAGATAAAAACGTTCATTTAAAAATCCTCAGGTAGGTATGCATCGTACAAGAATCTCCATTTTTTTTTTAGAAGGATTAATAATAATAATAACCTTACCATGTTCTCAAGAATTATAAATTTGCTATGAGTCATGTGTCGGAAACGGAGAACGTTATCAACAA
>DWNR01004031.1:0-11228 GCA_018250455.1 Polygonus leo
CTCAGGGGTAGCAACGCATCTTTGATCAAACTTAGGTATGACTCAATCGTACTTGAGGATGATTACTGGTGTCCATGAGCGGCAGTGGCCACTTACCATCAGGTGGACTGCCTGCCCGTTTGCTACCTTTACACAATAAAAAAAAAATTGACATTTGCAACACCAGAGGAGTCCCCAATGCATGGTAGGTTTTAAAGAAGAGCTCTTTTCGCACCTTTTTTTTTAGAATCCTATAGCGATCTGGAAATACCTCGGGAGGAAGCTCATTCCGCATCTTGCACGTGCGTGGTAAAAAGGAACGGGTGAACCACACTGTTGAGGGTCACCACTAATCCAATTGATTTAGATGGAATTGGCGATTCTCTCGGCGATTGGTACGTTGGTGGAAAGGTGCCATGGGCATCAAGTCGAATAGTTATTGAGCACTCACCACTGTACAGTTTATAGAATATATAGAGGATCCCTCTATATATCCGGAGGCTTAAGAATAAAATAATATTGTTTGTATTTCAGGGACATTTTATTTTTATTTAATATGATATATGGGATCAGTTGCCTATTTCTATAACAGAACAACAGTTTAGTTATGATTGTCGAAGAATTAAAATTAGTGATGCTGAGAAAATATAAAGTACTAGCTGTGCCCGCGGCTCCGCCCGCTAGGGGTTGAATTTTTATGGCCGGCCGGCCGGGGATGGTCTCGACAGATTATTCATAGCCGTTAAGCCGTTTTTACGTGATGCGCGGTCAAATAAACAGACAAACAGATAAACAGACAAACAGAAAAAAATTGTAAAAACTGTTGGAACGTATTCTGTTATCGATCCTAAGTATCCCCAGCCAACTTTTTTTTTAATATATTCCATGTACAGACTTTCGACCCTCTTTAGCTTTATTATATGTATAGATAGATTACCTAAAGGAGCCGGCTCTTATAAAAAGGCAGGTTTCTTTTGCTGTGTAAAGCTAGAAAATAAGCATACAGCTCAAGTAATGGTAAGTGATTAACGCACATTAGGTCGGCCATATATGTGGTGTTGCCACCATTGAGGATTGAGATGGTCGCCCTTAGAGTAAATGTGACTAGCAAGCACGTATTTTCGATCGAATCACAGACTGCTTATAAACAACGGAAACGGCAAAAATGAGTGTGGTTCTAGTACGGCCCAATTCGAAGCGTATCCAGGTACCTCAAAATGTGTAATTAAAGCATATTACCAAATCACGCGTGTTGTCTGACTGTCTCTACCAATGATATTGCTGAAGCAAATATCTTATTACATTTCGCATGTCATTCACAAATAGAATTCCATCAGAACAACGCCAAATGTAATAATCGCAAGGACTATGCAAGGACGACTGTGGATCAGAATAATTCGATTTCGATACCTACCGTGAACAGACGCCTTTATAATTGGAAGAAGTTTTGCAGCATCCAAAATGGATTTATGAGCCAAACTCCATTTTAGATGCTTAGAGTTTGCCATATTTAGAGTTATATAGACTAAATTAAATCCGAGTTCGGATCCACTAATTCTTTTAAATTATGTGCGAAAACAAATAACATTATCGTTTGCGATTCGATCAAGAAACGACTTCGATACTTACCCTGGACGGACACCATTATAATTGAAGTTTTGCCCACGCAAAATGTAACGTTTAGAGTAATATTTATCCTAAATTTAGAGAGAGCAAGTGGTTTGAACCTATAGTTTAGATTCCAACCTCTCATGCTAGGTCCAGATTTAGATCTCACGCACCACCGATTTTTCTAATTTTGTGCGTAAATAAATAAAATTATGGTTAGCATTTCGATGAAGAAACGATTCGATACTATCGTAAACGCACATCTTTATAATTGAAGTTTTGCCCACGCGAAATAGAGTTATGAGCTAGATTTAAAATTATGTCTAAATGTATAAAGAGCAGTTATAGACTAGTTATTAAGATTCCGACCTCTCACGCTAGCTCCGGATTCAGATCTCAAACACGCACCTCTGAATTTTCTAAATTATGTCCGTAATCGAATTCAATTATCATTTGTTTTTCGGAATATGGTGAGAAAACTTTAAACCTACAGGTTTATAAATAAAAATCTCAAGAGCTTGATCGGTGCGGTGGACTACGAGTATAACTTATATTCTTCTCATTGTGAATGAAGACGAGCACCTAGGGATGGAAGAATAATGGGTGGCTATGATGATGACGTTCCAAAGTATTTAATAAGTTTTTTTATCATATTAAGGTAGCAAACGACCATGTAGTCTATCTGATGGTAAGTGGTTACTGCCGCCCATGTACCTGAGGTTTGCAACAGATACTCCTGAGGACCAAGATGTTCATCTTGTAGTAGTAAAAGCCAGATTCTAATGAATTTCACTATACAAGTCCATATTATTATAATCTGATCTGACAAACATGCACCTACACAATTATGACAGGTTAAATTGGACGCTGATTTTCTACATCATTATGTGAATGTAACTTAAGTTGTAATCAAACAGAGAGCTACCTACATTCACGTCCGTAATTTGATAGACCGGTGTCAAAGTTACCCCATCATCTGTCTACATCGTGGTATCTGTCTACATCATCTGTCAAAAAATTCAAACAGTTTTTATTCATTATAAGGTATATAGATACACTTTATGAAAGTCATACAGAGTTACATCACTAATTAGTTATTAAAATAATTTATTCCTTCAATCGGCTTTGAGCTATGTTAGGCTTAAGTAGATCGGAAGAAAAAAGCCGGCGGAAAAAAAACTCCTGGCACTTTAAAAAAAAAATATTACACGAGTAATTCAACTGCAGAATGGCTATGGCCCGCCGGTCTACATCGTAACTTACGGCCCGCTCGCCTCTATCTGCTCTGTGGCCCACGACATAGTGCAATTAATTTTCAGGTTTTCGACGTTTGAACCATAAAAATATTTTTTTTATCGGTTAAAGGTAGCAAACGAGCGTGTAGTGTGGTTGGTTCGACCGAAGATGTACTTACACCACCCTCATAATCCTCCATGTAGCAACTGTCGCGTCGAGTCTTCAGTGGTAGCAACGCATCTGTTATCAAACTTAAGTACATTTAATAATGTACTTGGGTTGATACCAAAAGTTCACAGATGGTAGTAAACAATTACATGTGTTTACTGTCAAGTGGACTGCATGCTCGTTTGGTAACTGATAATAAGAAAGAACTTTGAACCGAGTGCTTCATAAATACACTTTTGTCCCTCAAACAATAAAATACATTATGTTACCTAGTTCCTTTGCACTTTAACAATAAAAACAATACAAAATTAATCGCAACAACTAATCATTTAGCAATGGATGTGTATGGATTCATATCATTTCCACCATCTATTCTATATCTTCTTTATGGTCCGCTAACGCTCTGGTTCCCAAAGTCTGTTCGTTTTAAATAAATATTTGATCTGAATAATCTGATCTTGAATAAGTTTGATTTTTCAATCAGAATTTACAGAGACTCTACAAGTGAAAGATTCGATAAGTGATCTTAACTGAAATCAAATCATAATAAAAAAAATATTATGAGCATCTTAGGCATGACCTTTGAATCGATGTTCACAAAATTTAATGAAAAACCTTTTACAGGTTATTATAAAATTGTATTTTTTTGAGTATCCTCATAATTGGTATCGGTATGTTTATTACATAAAAGAACCAACAGGTTTAAGATTATAGACAGTATGTTAAGAGACTATTGTAAAATTATTTTACAAAAGATTAATGTTTAATTCGTTCGCATAATGCACACAATTAAGTTATTTTTTATACTTTTATTTATAAGAATAACATAAAATCACAGCAACTTCTAGTGAAAATCAAAATTTCCGAATTCAAACTTCATAGACAAAAAAATCTCGATGCAATTTTCAAAGTAACAGAAAAAAAAAAGAATCAAAATCCAACCAAAATCAAGACCGAAACACGTGAACCGCGAACATAATATGAGCCAAACAGCTGACTATAACATCTCGGCCGCAACTAAAACGTCAAGACAGACCGATACTGCCTTTTCACTTTACAACTTTAACTTTTCCTCAATCCATTACGTCATCTCACGATCGGTAAAGATGCGTGCACGAAGTCGTATTCACAATCTCGCTGACACATGCATTTCACTTATTTACGTCAATGTTCGCAGCTTTAGGTTACACGAACGAACACAATAACAAAGAACTTGTTTAATTGCCCAATTCATGCTTTTTGAATGCTAAAAACATCTTTTTTTACTTTTACTTAATCCTACAAGGCGTGTTTATAAGTGCTCATATACACATACCTTTGGATATTTGCGCAGCCGTGGAAGTTGTCAATGTTTCGCTGCTTGGAAGTAAAATTATGTGATGAAAGCAGGTAGTGTATTGTCGTAATAAGATAAAATACATTGCTATACGGGGTGTTACAATATAATGAACATTAACTAACTACTTTTATCTCTACCTAAAACCTCTGATTTTTATAATTCTTATTGTAATTTAAAAAATATGAAAAGTTATGCATTTATATTATTTTTATTAATTTTTTTGTTCATTAATTTCTTAAATCATTTTATACCTACTATTTAAAGTTCCGAAATATGCATGTACTTTAATTTATAAATTTATTTTCCTTTGAATTAATGTTTGACATGGGGCACGTTAAAAAATTTATCCATCTACAACATTTAAGTATAACATTTTAATTTATATATACGTTAAACAGTTAATTGAATTGTAAAATTAAAATCTAGGTTTTGTTAAATTTGTAATAAGTTTATATTTATACTTTCTCGTGACGTTAATAACAAAACTTAGGCGTGATTAAGTGTAATGATGGAAACAATACACTGTTATGCAGATTGCCTTATATGTTTTCTAGTGTTTCATAAAACTAAATTCATATATTTCATACTTCAGGTTCATATACTAAAAAACTAACACAGTCCACCCATAAATAACAAATTAAACATAAGCTTGGAACATTAATCGTTTCCACAAATAACTAACTCGTATATTGTTACACGCGAACATGTAACAGATGCTCGCGTGTAACAATAACAACTCTATGCGGGAGTGTGCAGATGGCATAAACACATAAAATTAGCATGCAATTAATATTACTTAAGTTTAAATTATTGTTAATACTTTTAAAGATACTATTTTCAAATATTTTCCTCTTTTCCTCTGAACTTGCGTATTTATTATGTGATTAGATAATACAATTATACAATTTATGTAATATTTTTTGCTTAGAACTTGACACAGTAACCCTCTTAATAAAAAAGGTTTCTAAAATGACTTCCTTCATAATATAGGAGTATATACCAGTATGGATAAATAATCTTCCTTTTGTGTATGAGAGTTAAACGACTAAACCGATTTTGATGATTTTCGTATAGTTGAATGGATCCTTAGATAATTTTAGCCATCGGGTTTCAGAACATAATTTAATGTTTCAACCGGCTCAGGCGAATTTTGAATTGAATTGAATTTTGTGTACGTTTGATTGGTTTCAATTGAGTAACAAAATCCTTTTGGACTAATAGGTGGCGCTATGATCTATATCTAATTTATGTTTGGCAGAAGTTTATATAAGTAAAATACCCCATATGGGGTATTTTACTTATATAAACTTCTGCCAAACATAAATTAGATATAGATCATAGCGCCACCTATTAGTCCAAAAGGATTTTGTTACTCAATTGAAACCAATCAAACGTACACAAAATTCAATTCAATTCAAAATTCGCCTGAGCCGGTTGAAACATTAAATTATGTTCTGAAACCCGATGGCTAAAATTATCTAAGGATCCATTCAACTATACGAAAATCATCAAAATCGGTTTAGTCGTTTAACTCTCATACACAAAAGGAAGATTATTTATCCATACTGGTATATACTCCTATATTATGAAGGAAGTCATTTTAGAAACCTTTTTTATTAAGAGGGTTACTGTGTCAAGTTCTAAGCAAAAAATATTACATAAATTGTATAATTGTATTATCTAATCACATAATAAATACGCAAGTTCAGAGGAAAAGAGGAAAATATTTGAAAATAGTATCTTTAAAAGTATTAACAATAATTTAAACTTAAGTAATATTAATTGCATGCTAATTTTATGTGTTTATGCCATCTGCACACTCCCGCATAGAGTTGTTATTGTTACACGCGAGCATCTGTTACATGTTCGCGTGTAACAATATACGAGTTAGTTATTTGTGGAAACGATTAATGTTCCAAGCTTATGTTTAATTTGTTATTTATGGGTGGACTGTGTTAGTTTTTTAGTATATGAACCTGAAGTATGAAATATATGAATTTAGTTTTATGAAACACTAGAAAACATATAAGGCAATCTGCATAACAGTGTATTGTTTCCATCATTACACTTAATCACGCCTAAGTTTTGTTATTAACGTCACGAGAAAGTATAAATATAAACTTATTACAAATTTAACAAAACCTAGATTTTAATTTTACAATTCAATTAACTGTTTAACGTATATATAAATTAAAATGTTATACTTAAATGTTGTAGATGGATAAATTTTTTAACGTGCCCCATGTCAAACATTAATTCAAAGGAAAATAAATTTATAAATTAAAGTACATGCATATTTCGGAACTTTAAATAGTAGGTATAAAATGATTTAAGAAATTAATGAACAAAAAAATTAATAAAAATAATATAAATGCATAACTTTTCATATTTTTTAAATTACAATAAGAATTATAAAAATCAGAGGTTTTAGGTAGAGATAAAAGTAGTTAGTTAATGTTCATTATATTGTAACACCCCGTATAGCAATGTATTTTATCTTATTACGACAATACACTACCTGCTTTCATCACATAATTTTACTTCCAAGCAGCGAAACATTGACAACTTCCACGGCTGCGCAAATATCCAAAGGTATGTGTATATGAGCACTTATAAACACGCCTTGTAGGATTAAGTAAAAGTAAAAAAAGATGTTTTTAGCATTCAAAAAGCATGAATTGGGCAATTAAACAAGTTCTTTGTTATTGTGTTCGTTCGTGTAACCTAAAGCTGCGAACATTGACGTAAATAAGTGAAATGCATGTGTCAGCGAGATTGTGAATACGACTTCGTGCACGCATCTTTACCGATCGTGAGATGACGTAATGGATTGAGGAAAAGTTAAAGTTGTAAAGTGAAAAGGCAGTATCGGTCTGTCTTGACGTTTTAGTTGCGGCCGAGATGTTATAGTCAGCTGTTTGGCTCATATTATGTTCGCGGTTCACGTGTTTCGGTCTTGATTTTGGTTGGATTTTGATTCTTTTTTTTTTCTGTTACTTTGAAAATTGCATCGAGATTTTTTTGTCTATGAAGTTTGAATTCGGAAATTTTGATTTTCACTAGAAGTTGCTGTGATTTTATGTTATTCTTATAAATAAAAGTATAAAAAATAACTTAATTGTGTGCATTATGCGAACGAATTAAACATTAATCTTTTGTAAAATAATTTTACAATAGTCTCTTAACATACTGTCTATAATCTTAAACCTGTTGGTTCTTTTATGTAATAAACATACCGATACCAATTATGAGGATACTCAAAAAAATACAATTTTATAATAACCTGTAAAAGGTTTTTCATTAAATTTTGTGAACATCGATTCAAAGGTCATGCCTAAGATGCTCATAATATTTTTTTTATTATGATTTGATTTCAGTTAAGATCACTTATCGAATCTTTCACTTGTAGAGTCTCTGTAAATTCTGATTGAAAAATCAAACTTATTCAAGATCAGATTATTCAGATCAAATATTTATTTAAAACGAACAGACTTTGGGAACCAGAGCGTTAGCGGACCATAAAGAAGATATAGAATAGATGGTGGAAATGATATGAATCCATACACATCCATTGCTAAATGATTAGTTGTTGCGATTAATTTTGTATTGTTTTTATTGTTAAAGTGCAAAGGAACTAGGTAACATAATGTATTTTATTGTTTGAGGGACAAAAGTGTATTTATGAAGCACTCGGTTCAAAGTTCTTTCTTATTATCAGTTACCAAACGAGCATGCAGTCCACTTGACAGTAAACACATGTAATTGTTTACTACCATCTGTGAACTTTTGGTATCAACCCAAGTACATTATTAAATGTACTTAAGTTTGATAACAGATGCGTTGCTACCACTGAAGACTCGACGCGACAGTTGCTACATGGAGGATTATGAGGGTGGTGTAAGTACATCTTCGGTCGAACCAACCACACTACACGCTCGTTTGCTACCTTTAACCGATAAAAAAAATATTTTTATGGTTCAAACGTCGAAAACCTGAAAATTAATTGCACTATGTCGTGGGCCACAGAGCAGATAGAGGCGAGCGGGCCGTAAGTTACGATGTAGACCGGCGGGCCATAGCCATTCTGCAGTTGAATTACTCGTGTAATATTTTTTTTTTAAAGTGCCAGGAGTTTTTTTTCCGCCGGCTTTTTTCTTCCGATCTACTTAAGCCTAACATAGCTCAAAGCCGATTGAAGGAATAAATTATTTTAATAACTAATTAGTGATGTAACTCTGTATGACTTTCATAAAGTGTATCTATATACCTTATAATGAATAAAAACTGTTTGAATTTTTTGACAGATGATGTAGACAGATACCACGATGTAGACAGATGATGGGGTAACTTTGACACCGGTCTATCAAATTACGGACGTGAATGTAGGTAGCTCTCTGTTTGATTACAACTTAAGTTACATTCACATAATGATGTAGAAAATCAGCGTCCAATTTAACCTGTCATAATTGTGTAGGTGCATGTTTGTCAGATCAGATTATAATAATATGGACTTGTATAGTGAAATTCATTAGAATCTGGCTTTTACTACTACAAGATGAACATCTTGGTCCTCAGGAGTATCTGTTGCAAACCTCAGGTACATGGGCGGCAGTAACCACTTACCATCAGATAGACTACATGGTCGTTTGCTACCTTAATATGATAAAAAAACTTATTAAATACTTTGGAACGTCATCATCATAGCCACCCATTATTCTTCCATCCCTAGGTGCTCGTCTTCATTCACAATGAGAAGAATATAAGTTATACTCGTAGTCCACCGCACCGATCAAGCTCTTGAGATTTTTATTTATAAACCTGTAGGTTTAAAGTTTTCTCACCATATTCCGAAAAACAAATGATAATTGAATTCGATTACGGACATAATTTAGAAAATTCAGAGGTGCGTGTTTGAGATCTGAATCCGGAGCTAGCGTGAGAGGTCGGAATCTTAATAACTAGTCTATAACTGCTCTTTATACATTTAGACATAATTTTAAATCTAGCTCATAACTCTATTTCGCGTGGGCAAAACTTCAATTATAAAGATGTGCGTTTACGATAGTATCGAATCGTTTCTTCATCGAAATGCTAACCATAATTTTATTTATTTACGCACAAAATTAGAAAAATCGGTGGTGCGTGAGATCTAAATCTGGACCTAGCATGAGAGGTTGGAATCTAAACTATAGGTTCAAACCACTTGCTCTCTCTAAATTTAGGATAAATATTACTCTAAACGTTACATTTTGCGTGGGCAAAACTTCAATTATAATGGTGTCCGTCCAGGGTAAGTATCGAAGTCGTTTCTTGATCGAATCGCAAACGATAATGTTATTTGTTTTCGCACATAATTTAAAAGAATTAGTGGATCCGAACTCGGATTTAATTTAGTCTATATAACTCTAAATATGGCAAACTCTAAGCATCTAAAATGGAGTTTGGCTCATAAATCCATTTTGGATGCTGCAAAACTTCTTCCAATTATAAAGGCGTCTGTTCACGGTAGGTATCGAAATCGAATTATTCTGATCCACAGTCGTCCTTGCATAGTCCTTGCGATTATTACATTTGGCGTTGTTCTGATGGAATTCTATTTGTGAATGACATGCGAAATGTAATAAGATATTTGCTTCAGCAATATCATTGGTAGAGACAGTCAGACAACACGCGTGATTTGGTAATATGCTTTAATTACACATTTTGAGGTACCTGGATACGCTTCGAATTGGGCCGTACTAGAACCACACTCATTTTTGCCGTTTCCGTTGTTTATAAGCAGTCTGTGATTCGATCGAAAATACGTGCTTGCTAGTCACATTTACTCTAAGGGCGACCATCTCAATCCTCAATGGTGGCAACACCACATATATGGCCGACCTAATGTGCGTTAATCACTTACCATTACTTGAGCTGTATGCTTATTTTCTAGCTTTACACAGCAAAAGAAACCTGCCTTTTTATAAGAGCCGGCTCCTTTAGGTAATCTATCTATACATATAATAAAGCTAAAGAGGGTCGAAAGTCTGTACATGGAATATATTAAAAAAAAAGTTGGCTGGGGATACTTAGGATCGATAACAGAATACGTTCCAACAGTTTTTACAATTTTTTTCTGTTTGTCTGTTTATCTGTTTGTCTGTTTATTTGACCGCGCATCACGTAAAAACGGCTTAACGGCTATGAATAATCTGTCGAGACCATCCCCGGCCGGCCGGCCATAAAAATTCAACCCCTAGCGGGCGGAGCCGCGGGCACAGCTAGTACTTTATATTTTCTCAGCATCACTAATTTTAATTCTTCGACAATCATAACTAAACTGTTGTTCTGTTATAGAAATAGGCAACTGATCCCATATATCATATTAAATAAAAATAAAATGTCCCTGAAATACAAACAATATTATTTTATTCTTAAGCCTCCGGATATATAGAGGGATCCTCTATATATTCTATAAACTGTACAGTGGTGAGTGCTCAATAACTATTCGACTTGATGCCCATGGCACCTTTCCACCAACGTACCAATCGCCGAGAGAATCGCCAATTCCATCTAAATCAATTGGATTAGTGGTGACCCTCAACAGTGTGGTTCACCCGTTCCTTTTTACCACGCACGTGCAAGATGCGGAATGAGCTTCCTCCCGAGGTATTTCCAGATCGCTATAGGATTCTAAAAAAAAAGGTGCGAAAAGAGCTCTTCTTTAAAACCTACCATGCATTGGGGACTCCTCTGGTGTTGCAAATGTCAATTTTTTTTTTATTGTGTAAAGGTAGCAAACGGGCAGGCAGTCCACCTGATGGTAAGTGGCCACTGCCGCTCATGGACACCAGTAATCATCCTCAAGTACGATTGAGTCATACCTAAGTTTGATCAAAGATGCGTTGCTACCCCTGAG
>DWNR01004032.1:0-11228 GCA_018250455.1 Polygonus leo
ATTTTGTTGGAAATTAGTTGTATTATCACATCCCAAGAGGAATACGTCGAGTTACAAGTCACCCTGTATATATATATATAAATTATGAAATAAAAACCAAAAAGAACTATACTTCAAACTGATGATGCATTAGCAGATCCTCTGGTTGCAGATGTTCGTAGGTGACGATAACTACTTTCCATCAGGTGACCTGTCTGTGTTATCGCCATAGAAACTCATAAAAAAAACAAATGACACATGACAAAAATCTACCAAGTGGTAGAATTCTTGTGTATATAACATACACATAAATATTTATTGTAAAATAGTGTTTAGTTCATAGCAAAAGAATTGATACAAATAATTATTTCTTATAAAATAGTATTCAGTATGTTCTATGCTATTTTGCTATCTGATTTCAAGAGTGATTACAAGAGATCATTCTCAATCGGAAAATAGTGGTGTACCTAGCATGAAGATAACGCGCAACAAGTAAACGAACAGTAAATTAAGAACTAAAAAATGAGCAAATAATTAAAGTATTAAAACAGTAAATACTAAATAAGCTCAAATGCAAGTTTACCCAAAAGAATATCAGGTTGAAACAGTAGAGTTGACCGCGGGGCAAGTGAAAGTAGGCACAAATAACAGCCGTAGGTAATTGTTCACATCTATACATTTGACAGTAGCTTCGATTAGTCACAGGTGGTATTTTAGAGATATTTCTGAAATCAAACTCAAAAAAAAGATGCACATGATGTAACTGAACAAAGTAATTCTATAAATTGTAAAGTATATGAAACAAATAAATAATTACATGTTTTCTCTAAAGTAACTTTACTACCTCAAAACAGTACTGAAAGTACTGCTTAAGTCTGGTATAAAGGGCTTAAAAAGAAAGCAGGTTTTTAATTAAATAACAATAATATAACAAAGAGGTTATGAAATATTCTTATCCTGTTAGGCTATTTGACAGCTGCAATAAACCCTAATAAAATACATACTCGTATTACAATGATAAAGAAAATAAAATTACAAAACCTGCATATGACAATTCACTCGCAGAAAAAAAACACTTAATATCTATTAGAGTATCCGCATATATGGCAGACTGTGAATGAGAACACTTTGATGTTATGGTAGAAATTGGGACATATAGAGAGAAATACATAAATAGGTAGAATACTTGAATGCCAACAATTCTAAGCTATTTACGACGTAATTCATTGACCAAAAAGTAACTTAAATCCCAAATAGCTTAAGGTAACGTTGTGCCAGACACTGGGGACAACTGAGATTCTATAACGGTTTCTCATCAATAATGTTAGCTAGTGTTGCACAAAATTAAATAGTCTATCGATATTTTCCAAGTACGTTGAATTATTTTAAATATCGATGGTACGTGTCTAAAAATAATGGAACAATAGCCTCGAAACGCTAATTAATACCTAAGACCTCAGAAGCAAAACCAAAAAAAATATCAAACTATATTTTTTAGAAATGATAATGATTCTATCGTATAATGTATAATGTATATCGTATAACGTATATAATTCCGATAGGAATGGATATTTTATTAAAATCGACCATAGTTGCTTCTCCTAAGATTTCAATTGCAATACATTTACATAAAGTATTTTAGAGTATCACTCGAAAACTTACAATGATACTTTGACCAATCCTGTTGGTAGGAAAGTTGTCATCAATAATATCGGTAATTTTAAAGCAAATATCGATAGTAAATATACTAGATATTTCTGCAACACTAACGTTGAGTGAACCGCAACGGAATAACACATTCGCATAACTGGTCTTTGGCCTCAACACTTGGTTGATTTCTACGTAACTATAGGAATCAAACAAAGTTCACGCTATATCGGTTTCTTCCGACATTGTAAATAATACCATTTATTATAATAAAACATTTGTATAAAATGTACTTGAAGAACTAAGTCAAAATTATCTTATATATCACGATTTTCAATCAAATTGTAGTCGTTCACAGAAGTTCTTGAAAAATAATGTTATACTCTTTAAAATTTAAATTTACGATTTTTATTTTCTAGATGAACAAATACAAAAAAGTCCAGATTTCTATGAAAAATATACCTATTTGGTTCGATTACTTTTTAATTTTCAATGCGGCCTGGATTGCGCATTGTTTTATGCCAGTTGTTATTTAAAATGCAGATACGCTCTGATAACACTTAACATTTTACATTTACTCAAAAGATTAATTTTTGTACATTTTACTCGTAACACTGTTCGATTTGATAATACTTCTTTATTTAATAACTTAAAAACAATGTTTGAACTAGAGTTAGCAATAAATTTGACATGATGTGCATGTGTGCAATTTTATGGACAAAGACAAGCAAATAAGAAAGCGCATTAACTGTGACTAGTTAATACCACATTTTTATTTTTTTCATTTTCTGTTTCTTTTCTTATTTCTCTGGATACACCAGTCATATAAACAATAAATACTTTTGATCATCCCTCATAGCCTCAAATTATTCCTAACATTCCTCTAACAATTCTGTATCTGTATTCTGTGTACAGTATCCAGTTTTCCTCAGTGCAGCTTTGTTACTCTATAAAATAAGAGTCCTGCTAAGAGTCCGAATTGGCTGATTCCATATTATTTATTTTGAACAATTTGCAATGTTTAAATTTACAAACGAGGAACAGCAAACTGTAAATGTAGCTTTTAAAAGCGCTAAATATTTGTTTAAATAAAGCGCAAAGAAAATATTGATAAAATGAATGGCGTGGACTTGCTTGCAAAAGGTCATTTTTGTAAGTTGTATCCTTTAAAAAGGCACCTTAAGGCATACTTGTTATTTAAAAATCAATTTAAAGACATATATATCTACATAAAGTAAACCTTATCACCTCCCTCTAAGTAAACTGCGTCATAAAATCATCGTTATCATTATTCTCATCATCGTAGCCAAAAACGATATCCGTCTGCTAAAATAATGACAAAATCTATAAAATTCTAGAGTTTTGTTTGATTGTTTGAATACGCTGATCACAAGAACTACTGGTTCGAATTAAAAGATATATTTTAGTGTTATATGGCCTGTTCACTGAGGAAGGTTGTAGGCTAAATAACATTACGCTATGATCAATAGGAGGGGAGTATCAACGAAAAATGTTGCAAAAACGGGGAAAAAATATACTTCAAATGGCAGAACAACGTTTGCCAGGTTAGCTGTTTTCATATGAATGCCTCCTTGTGAAACATCTATTGAATCATTTCTTGAATTAACTTCAACAAAACCTACATTTAAATCACTTTCCACGCCTTGCTCAGTTTTATGATATGTAGTGTGAACAAATCTGTTTATATTTTACAGATGTATGTATACTTATTATGCAACAATGTTTTCAAAAGCTCAAGTCATTGGAGCGTCAGGAACACCAATATTTGCTCTTCTCACTGTAGCATTCGCGTGTAACGTAGTGTTATGAGTTACAGTCTATAATCATGGTTGATTCACTGTTAATGTGTCTTATTTGTATGTGCGTAAGAATGAAAATTCAATACCTTTTCCAATACATTTACAATTATCAGCACTAAGCGGAACGGTTTCGTTGATGTTCTTCATAACTGACAAATGATGTTGAATAAAAAATGTGATATTAATACTTTAGTTAAGTCTTAGTTTTTGCTTTTATTTAACTTATAATAATAGTAGATAAAATGACAGTTACAACCAAACTTCAAAATATTATTAAAAGACATACTTTAAAACAGTGATAAAAGTGACGGTAAAGTAGATCGTAAGTAAAAGTAAAGTAATGATACGACAATTCGTAAAATATGCATGATTTCATGATCAGTATAAGGGACAAATAGAAGTAGTAAAAGGTTAATAGAAGTCGAGAGTCTATTAATACTGTGACCAGAGAAAGGACAAAAGTACAGTTATTGTGTAAAAATTGGATGCAACTGAACAGAATCCAAATCCAATCCAAAAAATACTTGTTACACTTTATTGTTGCAGTTAAAAAATGGATCAATGGCCGCTAGTATTCAAAGCTTTTTGCACTAATCTAACCAAAAACAAATATTTCACTATGCATATATAACTTCAGTAACCTTTTAATATCAAATAAGAATATGTTCGACGTTCATAGAAAGTGACATTTCAAAAGTGTACATAACTACGAATGATGTAGTGTTATTAGCACTTCCATTCCAAAACTTGAGGTAAACGAAAATGAAAACTGTTAACAAAATTGTTTTTCACACGCAATGTGAAGATTGAAATTTGTTTTTAATCAAATTGAATACTAGTAAATAGTCTTTTAATGAATAATTTGCAAAACATTTCTGGAATAATTTTATGCAATTAATATATTATGCGCATTTGTACGGAATTTTTCAAAGTGTATTAGTTCCAAAATTTAAATGTGACATGATGTCATGTTCTAGTATTTTTTTAGGAATGATCAATAATTTACTCACCTGAATTTAATAAAATTTATTGCATGGCGCATAAAACCATCAAACTCTGTCCTTAATTTAAAGTGAGGAAGGTTGCAATAATAATCCATTTCATTCAAAATTACGTGAATAAAAGTACAAGTGTCTTAAAATGCAATAGCATTATGCGTTAGCTTACATCAGTTAAATAACCGTGAGCAGAGAAAATATCCGACGTTAGTCAATTAGGGAAACAACGCCATATTAAGGAGAAAGTTTAATAGTTTCATGTTTTCAAACGATCTAACAGATTATTCAATCTTAGTTGGTTTATAGTGTGAGTTGCAATATACGTACATTGCATTTTTCAATAATATTTGTAGTACACACATTTTCAACAATTTTCTAGAAAATTAGAAAAAAATAATTAGATTTATTATTTTCCAATAATAAATGTAATTAACTTAATGGAATAAAAATGCAAACATCACATTGTTATTAATGTCTAGGAATAGGGACAAATACTTTTTTGTATGATTTGTATGAAATGTAATGTCAAGAAACTTTTCTTGACATTACATTTTCTCACAAATTTAAAAATCTGGTACAATATTTTAACAACATAATTTAATTATCTTCAAAAACACAATTATCGCAATTGTACATGAAATATTTGAACAAGATAAGGTCACGAAATCCAAGTGATCTTTATTTGTAGAAACACGCCTATACCGCAAGAGCTTATAAAAACCAGTTAAAATTTCACTCGCGTCTTAATTTCGGTCGCCGATGGCTCTGTGACCGTTTCACTGACATACTCCTTTTTTGTTAACATATTAATTAATGCGAACTGTTTAACGTAAAATTATTTTTTTGTCCCGCACACGGTGGTATACAAGTTTGTCATTTATTTCGAATTTATTATATTTTTCTATCCTTCGGCAACAGAATTTTTTTGTCTGAAAATTTGTGCAAAAAAATTTCATTGAAACAAATTTAATTCCTTTGAGTGCAAGCACACAACCTCACATTTCTAATTTTAATTACCATGCAATTTATAGAATCTGTAATATTTATAGAAATAATTAGATCAAGATAAAGGTTTTGAAAAAGAAGTAGAATTAGTAGACACATGTACGTATGTATAATATAGATTTAGAAAATTATACTTACACAATAATAATATTTTTTAATCGATAACAGGTTTTATTAGTTAAATATTGAGGTTGATTTCGCCAAATCTAATGGCGATACTTATTATAAACTGTTACTAGATCAGGCCAAATATGTACCAGAAATGGAGATATTCTTTATCTGCATAGTTCATCAACGAGCATACATACCCAAACCTGTTTCTCCCAACAATTGTATTTACCGTCTTACCTGTAAAAATAAAATTAAAATACATGAATATATGTATACCATAACAATTTATCACGTTCTTAAAGTACCAAATCATTAATTTGAATAATTCTGCTAATTACAGAAATCAAACATTAGAGAGGCATTTACGATCGCGTGACGAGTCATGGGTCAAGAACAGTCATTCGTCGCACACGGCGGTGTTGTCCCAGTAAGGCGCTACAAAGATAAATACGAAGACCCCATACAATATAGGACTTCACCAGTAAACTACAGTTCGGACAGCTACGAAACAAAGGACTACAAGAAATACAAAAGCAGAAGAAGCGCTGACAGTTTTAAAAGTGACAATTCGTCTACAGAAAGCAGTGGATATAGAAGCGGATCTAGCGCTTACGAATGCCGATCTGACAGATCTTCAAAGAGCGATTACTATTGCACGTCTCTATACAAAAACGAACACTATAAACACGTCAACAAAGAACTTTATAAACCAGTCAAAATACCTAAAGAAAAACGCTACAAAGTTCAACTGTTTGACGTAGATAGAGAGGAGATAAAGAGCGCACGCCTGCAAAGCTACCTAAGTGATACGGAGAAAGCAAAACTAAAGGCAGGTCCGACAAAAAAGACAGGCATAAGAAATTATACTCCCAAGATAATATCGGACGAGGAACAGAGAAAAAAGTTGGAGAATTGGATATAGGAGAGTTGAGACTACTAGGATAAGTTGTAAATATTAGTATAGTAGTAGATGAATTGGGAAGGTAAAAATGGAGGCGGCAGGGGCGCTGGCGAGCTTGGCACCGTCGCCCATCACTGTACTGGGTCTGATACCACTCCTGGCCATCGGGATCACGTACTTCAGATACCAGCAATACGATCCGGAATCTTACATCACGGATGTAAATGCTGTAAGTTTTCTTAACGAATTATAAATAGGTGTACAAAAACATTTGATGTTTTCTTAAGAGTAATTATGTGATTATGAGTGACAAGTTACTAAATACATAATATAAAGATACAAATATTATAAAAGATTTATTTTTTTAGAATAAAATTTAAAAGTTATCACTGAAATAAATTTACTAAGCAGTGTTTAAAGTACAAACTAAAAAGAACATAATTATGTTGAGTTGTGTTTCATATATTTTTTCTCTCGTTTCAGATATTGCCCATATACGACTTTGTGGTAGTCGGTGGCGGCTCGGCCGGCGCGGTCGTAGCATCACGACTATCAGAAATTGGAAACTGGACTGTACTTCTTCTGGAAGCTGGACAAGATGAGACCGAAATATCAGATATTCCAGCGCTTGCTGGATATACACAGCTCTCAGACATGGATTGGAAATTCCAAACGACCCCATCCAACAATCGTTCTTATTGTCTCGCTATGAATGGTGATCGCTGCAATTGGCCTAGAGGCAAAGTACTCGGCGGTAGCAGTGTTCTAAACGCTATGGTATATGTTAGAGGGAACAGAAATGATTATGATTTATGGGAAGCATTAGGAAATCCTGGATGGTCCTATGACCAAGTACTGCCATATTTTTTAAAATCCGAAGACAATCGTAACCCATATTTAGTAAACACACCATATCATTCAGCCGGTGGATATTTAACAGTGCAAGAGGCTCCGTGGCGAACGCCTTTATCAGTAACATTCTTGAAAGGTGGAATGGAACTAGGTTACGATTTTCGAGATATAAATGGCGAGAAACAGACAGGTTTTATGTTGACCCAGGCAACAATGCGGCGTGGAAGTCGATGCAGTACAGCAAAAGCATTTTTGAGACCTGTACGACAAAGAAGTAATCTGCACATCGCGTTGGGCGCCTTTGTTACACGTATTTTAATTAACCCTGTAAAAAAGCAGGCTTACGGTGTAGAGTTCATACGAAATGGTGAGAAATACAAAGTAAGAATAAAACGGGAAGTCATTATGTCTGCAGGTGCACTAGCGTCACCTAAGATAATGATGTTGAGTGGAATAGGGCCCGCTGACCATTTACGAGAACACGGTATTCCACTCGTAGCTAATCTAAAAGTGGGTCACAACTTGCAAGATCATGTTGGGTTAGGCGGTCTGACGTTCGTCGTTAACAAACCGGTTACATTTAAAAAGGACCGTTTCCAAACGTTCGCCGTGGCGATGAACTACATTCTCTACGAAAAAGGTCCGATGACAACCCAAGGCGTAGAAGGTCTCGCATTTGTTAATACGAAATACGCACCTACTTCAGGCAATTGGCCTGATATCCAGTTCCACTTCGCGCCAAGTTCAGTGAACTCTGACGGTGGCGAGCAGATCAGGAAGATCTTGAACTTACGGGATAGAGTTTACAACACTGTCTACAAACCGATTGAAGACGCCGAGACTTGGACAATACTTCCTTTGCTATTGCGTCCGAAGAGCTCAGGATGGATTAAACTAAAAAGCAGGAATCCTCTTCAACCGCCCTCCATTGAGCCAAACTACTTCGCTTACAAGGAAGATATACAGGTTCTCACTGAAGGAATAAAGATAGCTTTTGCTTTATCGAATACGACAGCCTTCCAGCGCTACGGGTCCAGGCCACATACAATCCCAATGCCCGGCTGCCAGCACCATGTTCTATTCAGTGACGAATACTGGGAATGCAGTCTCAAGCATTTCACTTTTACAATCTACCATCCCACAGGAACATGTAAGATGGGTCCGAAGCATGACCAAGACGCTGTAGTAGACCCAAGGTTACGTGTTCATGGCGTGGCTAACTTGAGAGTAGTGGATGCTAGTATAATGCCAACAATCATTAGTGGTAATCCTAATGCACCTGTTATAATGATAGCGGAGAAAGCATCAGATATGATCAAAGAGGACTGGCTTGTGTTATGACAGTGTATAAATGGAGTATGTGATGTTGTATTGTGAACGAATGTATAGTCACTCAGTTTTAAAGAACTATTTATGTCACAAAGTACTTATAAGTTGTTTATTGTCTAAAACAAGTATTATTAAGTATGTACATAATATACTCATTTGAATTAAATAATGTTAAATATTTGTATCTTTATTTTAATCCCTTTGACACTAAATAAGTACTTTTATTTTATATACTTCATATCTATTTCAAATATTTATTTAAATTAATTTTGAACTATTGAGTATTTACCCAATAATGTCATTCGTAAAATGTCATCGAATGAAATTAAATTTGAATTGGGGCCCTGTCCCAAGTTATATAAGTTATAGATATTTCATTTCTAACCTGAAAAACCTGAAGAAGCCTTCCTGGTTTCCCAAAAACATATAAACCAAAAATCACTCAAAAACAATCATTCAAAAACAAAAATGAGTGTATTTTTTTGCGCAAGTATGCATTGTCGCAGTTACCAGCCGAAATCTTAGTCAAATTTGCCTATTGCATAAAACTCTAATTTGGAACACATGATGTGTTTGTATTTAAAACAAAACATTGGGAAAAAAAATATAACTGCTAAGTTTTATTGTTTAATTGAATCTAATGCCGAAATATTTAAAAGGAATGTTTAAACCCAAAACTACTTATACAGACAAAAGACACACATCATTAGACACAATGATATTCATTACACGTTAATTACATACTACAAGTATGCACTGGTTGGTACTATTAACAATAATTAATGCTTATATAATAATTGAAATGACTTAATAATTATATGTAGTAGTAACGTAACTACGTTGTCAAAATAAATTTCAAAATCAATGCCGATAATTTAAAAATTAGCAAATTGACGACAAAACTTTGCGATTACAAGAGAGTTTAACGCGAAATATTTATTTTAACGCCATCTGTTGTTGAATAGCTAAACTGTCTTCTTCTTACTACGCCATCTGTTGTCCAATAGCAAGAATTGTGGCTAACACAAACTACAATTCTAGGAGTCGTATAAATAAAGCGAACTCAAGATTGAAATCGATCTTAAGCGCGTTTTAATTACTAGAAAAAGGCTTGAAAGCCGCACTCAAGATCTAATCACTCTTGAGTTCACTTTATTAATACGGCCCTGGGTTTTGCTACTTCAGTTCCAGACTTAAAAAAGAGAACCTTTTTTTTCCAGTTGCTGTCATGTATAATATTGTCGTTAATAGAAAATGTATAATAAATTATTATTATTTCCTATGAAGTACTTGTAGGTATCTACAAGGTCAAGACGCCTTACTTACTACCAAACAGTTACTACCAAATACGTATTTGCTCTGAGGTTTTTAAAGGCGCTAATATTTTATCATACAATCCAAATTGCAGCTTTGTGATTTAAACAATTAAAGTAGCGGTTAATCTTTGGTAGTAGGTAGGTAGTTTAAATCCAATTTTAATTTGTTTATATAACTGTTATACTATATTTTTTACTTTGTATCTGTTTAATTTTCTACATAACTTATTCAACTGGTACATATATTACTTCAGCATGTGTAATATCTTTTGTAGAACATATTTATTTATTTTTATTTGTTTTTATCATTGAGTTTGTAATGTATTAAAATTATTCCGTAATCTCGAAACTTAAAAAAATGAAAGATTGTGTGAGTGATCTTCGTTACAAAATTTACCTTTTCAAACGGAAAATATCAATCTAAATTACCTAAACCCTTAACTAATCAGAATAATGAAATCAATTCTCACAATTCGTAACATACTGGCTTCAATAACCTGATTCTGAATGATTTAATGGATATTCAGTAGTTAAGTATGCGTGTAAAGTATTTACTGATTAATTATATATGGTTATAGATGCTTACATTATGCAAACTGTTATACACCGTAATACATCACTGCACGTAAGTATCAACTCGTTGTTCATAATGAACAGACAGCAACACAATTCATATTAGTATTTTCATGTAAATCAGTGCGTATTCCACTGTCATCAATTTTAAAGCATTTTTAAAGCGACCACGGTTACAAAAAACCGTCGCGTAACGGCTGGCAGATGTGAATCAGGAACTGTTTCGTACAAAAGCTATGTATGGAAAGGGTGTTTTCATGCGCCCAATACATAAACACGTCAATCACATCTGCATTGCATATTTGATAGGTGGTAGGACTGATAGTTCGACCGGGGAGTTACCACCGCCACCCTCATAATCCTCCGTGAAGCATTTTATCGTGTTTCTTAAACGCGAGCCTCAAGGGTAGCAACGAATCTGTGGTCAACCTCAACGACGATTTAATCATACTCGGGGATGATCACTAATGTCCATGGGCGGCAGTGACCACTTACCATCAGGTAGACTGCATGCTCGTTTGCTACCTTGACACAATAAAAAAAGTCGGTTCAAAGTAGAGCATCACAGTAATGAAATCAATTATCTATACATATAATAAAACTATAGATGAGTTCAATTCTGTACATTTAATAAAAACTAGAAAAAATACACCTAGGGGTCTTCATACAAGTAACACAAGCCAAAAAAAATCATTTG
>DWNR01004033.1:0-11227 GCA_018250455.1 Polygonus leo
CGTTATCAGGTAAATCTTTGTGTTTAACAAGTAGTATTATCTTAATATCAACCTAGATATAATCTCTAGGAAAACATTATCGCCTATAAGACAAGGATATCGCTAATGGCGATTCCATTTAAGCCTAAATCTTAATTCTTCATTCTTCAGTGTAGTAGTTAGGAGGAATAATAAAATATTCATAAGTGATATTTTTAATATTATTTTTTTAAAGAATAATTCGAACTCTCACGCTGGATCGACAAAATGCTCCGTGCAGCTTCTTTTATAAGGACATATGGACAGGTATGAAAAAAAAAATAGTCTGTATTCGAATTAGTATAAATTTTGGGTATAGTCATCGTTTCGAGGGCTGTATTAAATAACGCCAGCATTAACACAAGTTGCGAATAGAGGTCAAATAATGGGTTTAAAATTAACATGGTACGTTGTCTGGTATTTGTCTGGTCTCAGCGTGGGGCAGTGCTGGTTGGAATCCTGTAACCCCGTTATTCTTTTTGCCCTCCTTGCATCGCGTATCCTCACCTCGGTGTCTTTTATTTTGACGTCTCATAACTTAAACTCTTTAATCCGTTAAATATGAAATATGATCCTTATGTAATTATAAAGAAAAAAGTATAGGTAGCCCGTGTTCAACATTTTCTGCATAGGGGATACCTACTCTACTTTCGTGACTATATGAAACAAGGTATTTTATACGAACTCAGTATACAAAGTATAAAGGTATATTGTTTAAACTAAGTAATACAGTCACAAAATGATTTTAATTGAAAATTAACTTCTTTAAAAGCACAATGAGGACGGATAAATTTAATTAAGATTTTTGGTCAATATACAATTCTAACCGGTATCGTTAAACACGTCATGAATCACGTTCACATGCGATATAAATTAAAATCGGACAGCGAAGAATAAAATAAGAAACGCATAATGGGAAATGATCAGCGGCGGGGAGGGCACCGGCAGCGCACGCTCCGACCTCAGCGCGGACTCGTCGGCAAAGCGTAGCCGGACACCGCGCGACATGCTGCCTCCAGAGCGAGTCGCACACCGCACCGCCTCCGCGATCCTCAAACGCATATCGTTACGCACTTACAGCACATATTCTCTTGTACGTATCCGTCACCGTTCATTCATCGCGACCGCCCTCCGCCCGCCCTGCACCACGACGCTCTAAATAGTAACCGCCCATCGCAATCACGCGAGACGGCTCGCGTTCCCCGCGGTGCGACTTTGTCACAATTCTAGCAAATCTGTCACGAGACGGTTCGCGGTGCGCTCGTATTTATTATGCGGGACGGGAACGAAACATGTCCCTACCGCCGAATCCCAGTAGAACGAGGAGCGGCGATAATGAATACGTGCATATCCGCTGCCTCATCGCGAACATCCATAGACCGAAAAATGTGTCTAGGCCTCCAGGGACACTGGAGTCTCCGCTCGAAGTGGTCCAGGAATCGCCGCCGTCGTCGGATACGGAGCGCAGCGGGTCGGGCTCAGAGCGGTCGGACAAGTCCGACCTCTCCGCGGAAGAGGCGCCGCCGCAGCGAGCGAAGAGTAACAGCTTCGCGGGCGGCATGTTGGCGCCACCGACGCTGCAGCACAAGAGACGAAGGCGCTCGTTTCTGCACATAAACATCGGCGGTAACGAGCACTCAGGCCCGTATACCGCGGGTCCCCATTTCAACGTGCCCCGGTTCACTGTCACGGCGCCTCCCGGGGAACAACGGCGTCACAGCCATGGCTTCGTATTCCATGGCTTTGCACTTCGTCGTCACTCTAACACGGTCTGAATAGAAACTGCTAAGGAGTGTGAAAGTGTTCGCGATTAATAACCTACCACACAGAGACTGGTATTTTTGAATTAAACACCTTATTTGTACTAACTTCGTATGTGTAACGCCCTGAGTTTGTTATGACATGCATGACCAGAACAGTAATCCACTAAGGTAAATGAAATTAACGCACGGAATTTATTTGTCCTAAGCAACTAAAAAAACCATAAACATTTAACCTGTAAGAGTTTCGTCCTTTAAAAATATAAGTGTTCAGCTTGTAACTCTTTTTCCGGCAAAGTCTTATCTACAAGTTCGTTTTATATCTGTAACACTGCCTGCGAAAATTGCAAGACATAAGAGGGTTTATCGCCTTTAGCGCCAAACATTTTGTTGTGTAGTTTATTAGTTACCTTGTGATATCATTCTTTATCATTATATCTACAAATAATGTTCATTATAGACATTGTGAATTGTGCCGGGCAAACGTTTACTCGTTGTGTTATGCGCTGCAGTTTGTCATACGAGTACTTAAGAGAACGCGGTACTGCAGTTGCAGCTTTGTGACATTATGTTACGCTGGCATTTGCATCCCAGTGAGGTGTTTACGAATAACATATTCACTTAAAACTGTATCATACTTTTATGTGAACTAAATTTTAATTTTGCATGAAGGAAAACCCGTTCCTTATTCTTATCTATTGGTTCATTTCGTGGAATATCAATTTTTAAAAACTTTCTTAAATAAAACTCAGACCTTAGAAATCAAAAAAAATCATTGTCCATTGCATTGTAAAGGAAATAAAATTCAGTGTGAAAAAATATTAAAGGTGTTGTTTGACAAATGTTTATAACTTGTGACTATCATCGACAGAGCCTCCATCGCAGCGAGTCGATGGTGTCGCTGGCCTGTTTCAAGACGCTCTCGCAACTGGTGAACAGTGATGGTGGCGAATTACACCAGTACCTCGTCAGTAACAAGAATATTAATATCGACGACCGAGATGAGGTGAGTTATTTTCTTTAACCAAGTATTAGTAGTTGTATACCATTATTTGAAATAAATTTCCGTTATAATACCATTTATTACCTACTTAATTTAATTTTAATAAAAAAATTAAACCAGTAACCAGTTAACCAGTAAGTACTAATACATACTCATTTACTAAGAAACAAAAATCTATTTTTTTTCTGTATAATAAATTTACAAAAAAATGGTTGTGATATATTGGACTAAATACTTTTAATATTAATGTAAAATATATGTTAAGGTAAATTTTACAATAATTAAATTTTATTAGTTACATTTTGTTTTATATTTTAATCCTCCAAACATTTCCAAACTGGATTAAATTTTTGTCCATTTGAATCATGGTTGAATTTATAAATATGTAAATCTTTTTTTGGTCATCGTGGCACAAGTATACGTTCCTTGCGAAATTCTATTAAAAAACTATACTATATTGATACTGTCTTCCTTTGCATTTTTTTTAAGTATTAACATCAAACCATTATAATAGAAAAAGTAGATACAACCATTCGTAAAGTAAACCGGAAATATTTAACCTAAAAAAATATGGGAAAACCACAAACCAATTAGTTTGTTTAAATCAATTTTTACAAGTTCGATCATTCATTAATATGAGGAAAACTGTGCTTCTTCTTATCGAGTTTTTGATATTATTTATATGTTACAAATACTGTAATGAGTATAATGTATCTGATTTCTAATTTATTTTATTTGTATACAAATTGTATGTATTTGTTGTAAACAAAAATCTAGACTGTTATTATTTCACAATGAAATTTTAAAAAGTTTCGTATTAAACTAGCAATAACTTCTTCCTACAAATAATTAAGAATTTCTCTTATTGATTTTTTGTTAATCAAGTAATCGTAAAATATAAAAAAATGTTTTAAATCGCCCATGTGTTCTAGATATGTTTTTTTTACAATGATGATGAGATACAAAACTTAGAAATGACGTACACTAAAGATTTACCATAATTGTGTTAGCAATAGGCAAGCTCAAAAACGCCCATACAAATATACCCATGCCATACTCCGTTCTACATGTTAATTTTCCATTTTAATGCAAATACACGTGCTGATTAGCAGAATTTAAATTTTGTGCTGTTAAGGTTAGGCAGCTGGGCTTAAAATATTATTCTTACATTTTAAGATAACATTTTTTAGTTTAGTATGCCCAGTGGCAAACTAAGCTTCATACGAGTATATGCTCGTATGCCAGGTGGTAGTTAGTACTCGTTTAGTTCGACCGGGGAGGTACCACCGCTACCCTCATAATCCTCCGTGAAGCAATTTTTGTGTTTCGGTTAGAAGAGGCGTGGTTGCCGGCTATACTTATGCAAGAGGCGAACATCTTAGTCTTCAGGGGTAGCATCATATCTGTGATCAAACTTAGGTATGATTTAATTGTGCTTGGGATGATTACTGATGTCCATGGGCGGAATTGACCACTTACCATCAGGAGGACGGCATGCTCATTTGCTACATTTATGCGGTAAAAAAGGTCCTTATAATGTTAGTCTTACGGCCAAATAGCCGTTATTGTTCACTTATCTTAGTGCAATGTTTATAGTTCAAATTTTATTATCGCCATTTCATAATCCGGAATAGCGAACATCTTAGTCCTCAAGGACTTAATATTCGACAGCCCAATCCCAAATTTAACAACCTCTCATCAACCAACAGAATGGCACAACGGCGCTCATGTGCGCGTGCGAGAACGGTCGCGTGGCGGCGGTGCGGCTGCTGCTGGCGGCGGGCGCGGACGCGGGCGCCAGCGACGCGGACGGCTGGACCCCGCTCGCGTTCGCCGCGCGCGCCGGCCATCTGCCCGCCGTCAAGGAGTTGTTAGACGCTGGCGCGCGCGTCGACTCCAGGGATTGCGTGAGTATGCACCACAGATCAGGGATATTTCTTCCATTGAACTCTCTGGACAAGTGCCCCATGGGTACCTACTTGGGCAGAATGGGTCTGGTCTTGAATAATACTTGAGTTAACTTCAAGTATTATTCTACACTAGACCCATTTTGCCGAGTTAGTTTTTATGTGCGTAAATGTAGAAAATTTCTTTAAAAAATGTGGAGTACCTATGTTATCAAAGTAAATTAATTCTAATAGATTATTTCTTTTTCATGGACAAAAAAAATAATATTTCTTTTGTAAAAATTTTTAGCCGCTTTTCCTTTTAATTTTTAGTCCTCAATCAGACAGGGCGACAGAGACCTGATAAAAAAAATTGGTGAATATTAGAGCCACATTGAAAAATACTCAAATATTGGCCAGGGCTTTTGTACGTTACTATTATATTGTAATATTTATTCTGTTGTTTTCCTCAATACATCCATCACGTCTAGACACATGATAGCATTGGCCAAGACGAAACGGCAGCCCATAATCCTGCTGCTTAGAACTTGATTGCTGATACGTGTTCTCTTAATGAGCACTTGAAACTAATATTGTACAGATAAGGATCCCACTCCAAAACGCAAATCCCCTTATCGAGTGAAGCCTGATTTGAGCTAATGATTCATGTTCTATGATAAAATATTTTTGCACAAATATTGGAATACAAAAACGCAACAATGCAGTTGCATTTGTGACCCAAATATTTATAATAGAGCATTGACCAAAATGTGTTCTGGACTGTGCACTCGAATTTTGTATATTTATACATGTGGTGGAGCTCTGCCAAGATGTCAGTGACATCCACACATTCTTAAATCTGGTTAAAATACACACCTCCACCGTCACGTAGTGAACTTCTTTCATAAACAATATATTTTTAGAAAAGCTCTACTATGAGCAATTAGCGTATCACGAGGACAGTTCTTCTAAATAAATACCTGTAAATAGAGACTAATGATTTATAAGTGAGGATCGAAGGCTCGTCATATGATTCTACGTTTTTTCTACACAATCATAATAAAATTAAGGAAATAAGTATGAGTAATACTCGTAACACGGTTATCTTTACAAAAACATACCTATAAAGGCAAATGTCAAGATGGTTTTTGAAATACGCAGTTTGAATCTACACATCCGGAAACCTTTCAACATTTTAATAGTATTACAAAGTGATTGTGATTTATGAATATAAAATAGAATTGATAGTTCGTATTCAAGGTTCATTTAGTCTGTACTCATCAGACATGGTCAAGCAAACCAGAATCATAGTCAGAAACACGTTTTTTCAGAAATACTGACATCCCTTTAATAACATTACTTGCATGCGTGAACAAATCTAGTAATTCAATTCTAACCTATTTTTAATATTCAAGAGGTCACCATCGCATGGTTACCATTGCTACTAAGCGCGTATGTAGACGATCTCAAGTAGAACTTCAAATATAGATTAATTATAGATGTCTATTGGTATCAATGGCCACTTGACATCGGATAGACAGATAAAAAGATAAGATCCTACTTGTAAGTATAAATTAAGTCTATGAATTAACTTTAAATGAAATAAATGAGCAATTCAACGTCACTAAAAAGCTAATTGATTTTAACGAGTCATTCTCAGAACCAACATGCTCTCAAAAGGTCCCCCAAGTTCAAAGTTTATTGTTGGCTGCACACACATGACTACTACAAACGTGACCGAGTTGATCAAGAGAAGTCGTGTGATCTCTTTTATGCAAATTTTAAACTTGAAACGCATGAACCAAAACACCTTATCCTTATTTTTTACCGGTTGTGTTCGTTGACGCAATAGACATATGTTGTCTTCTATCATCTATTGACGTCAGTCTACATCAAAAAAACATAACAGAGTAGACGTCGTAACAATGTGAATCAGAATCAAAACACTCATTAAAAAATCAACAGCTTGTCTTATTAATTTATCTTTATATTGACAGAAATCAATAGATTTGGACTCGGTTGTAAACATTGTTTACTATATTGAATCTACTGTTTAGTAATCTATTATTTACTAATTGTATTGAATAATGTACAGACCCGCCGCTATATGGATCGGATCCAAGCTGATATACAAAGTTGGACACAGTCTGTAATTAGCGGTGTAACTAATACTTGAGGCTACGTTACTACCAATCATTGGTCATTGTTCCAGGTTTATTTTTTCGTATAAAGGTAGCAAACGAGCTTGCAGTCCAGCTGTTGGTAAGTGGTTACTGCCGCCCATAGACATTAGTAATCATCGTAAGTACAATTAAATCATATATAAGTTTGATCACAGATGCGTTGCTACTCCTGAGGACTAAGATGTTCGCCTCGTGCATAAGTGTAACCGGAAACCACGCCTCTTCAAGACACAATATTTGCTTCACGGAGGATTATTAGGGTGGCGGTGGTAATTCCCCGGTCGAACTAAACGAATTCTACCACCTCGCAGTACAGTACTACCATATTAAAGAGGTTTTGTGGGCGGTTTGCATTTTATTTGGTAACTAAGGTATAGGTTATATCTTACTCGACCAATTCGCAATATGCTCCAGAGTCCAGACGTACACAATGATAAAGAAAAACTGCCCACCAGAAAGAGTGCAGCAGAATAATAATGATGTTTACATTATTGAAACATAATCTAACTACTAGTAAAGACGGGTTACACAAGTCACATAAACACAGACTAAATGTCTCAAATCACATAACAGTGACACATAGTTGTCTTGGCCGTAAATGTAAACAAAGCGACATAAATATATGTTGTATGTCTCAATACAATATAAAATAAATATACGTACAGTCTATGGTATATACAAATATATATTACTTGTTGATGTTTGGTGCAAAATTATGGTATATTTTTCGTCAACAAACAATGTTAAGACTCCCTAAGTAAGCTTAACGCTATGAAATTAAAATACATTATTACTAAAGAGGTTAAATTTAATAATCGTTTTGCTGATTCAGTGTAATCTATATATATAAAAATGAATGAACGGATTTTGCAAATTCTTTTTTGTTAAGTTTGTTATTGTCAGAAAGAGGTTCTTATTAAATAAACACTTAAGAAAGTTGCCCAGAAAATTAGGAAATTCAAGAAAACTTAAGGACCATATTAACTTTTCTATTGTTATCATAGCACCATAACTTTTTTACAAACAGTATTTATAGTTTAGACAGGACAGCGCCTGACGGGTCAGCTAGTATAAAATAAATGTATTAATATTGATGTTCTTTAACAGGGTGGATGGACTCCCCTAATGTGGGCTTCGTATAAGGGACACGATGACGTCGTCGCCATTTTGTTGGAGAAAGGAGCCGACGTGCACGCACACGGAAACTATAATATCAAGTATGTTCCTTCATCAATTTCAGTTCTGCTCAGTAACATTCAGTGACTTACAAACATACATTACAGTATGTATGTAACATGCTTGATTATGATGGCCTATGCCCATCATGCTCGTCAATTATATTAAATAAGAATGGGTTAATAGTATAGATTTAGATTTCAATAAATGTGTATTTTTAATTATTTTATTTTTTTAAATTAATTTAGATAGATTGAATACTCAGATTAAGACCAAATACAGGCTTGTCGATATTTTTTCTGCCTCTACCCACGTGCACTCTGGTTCAAATTATCATATCAATGCTATTATTTTTAAGTTATCAACACAGCCAACTATCAGAGAATCTGAATATCCTAGCTGTCGGCCTTACTTATCAAGTGTTCTTGATGCAACCCTCAAATATGTTACGCATATTGAATTTATCACTATCTTATTTCATGTTAATCTTTATTGTTGGGCATATCAATTTTGCGATTACTATCTACGCGGTAAATCGCGAAGACCTTTATCATGATTATTAAATGCTACTCCTGCTCAATGCATGGGCGGTGCATGATCTTATAATATAGAAGTGACAACAGTTACACTATTTAATTTATTTATTGCTAATTCTTCGCGCTATTATTCATTGTCGCTTGACAGCTTCGACCGCAATGTTAAATACTGAAGAATAGGATACTTCCCTACACTAACATGATGATATGAAGAGATAGTTTAAAAGATTTAGTGGTGAGATAAATTATAAGATTGATAGTACTGTCAAGTACTACTATAGTAGTATAGTAGTAGTATTAACTCCAAAAATATAATTATATTTTTGGAGTTAATGTTTTATTTTAGTTGTAGTCACAGTTAAAATACACGGGTATAAAATTATATAGCTAAAGATATTTGATGTGAGAAACAATTATCCATTGTCTAGACAAAAATATTCCCCGAGACGCAAAACAAACAGAGATGTACATTCGACGTGATATAAATAGAACTGCCCTCCAAAAGATTTCCTGGGGCCAACTAATTATATATCAACTATTTAAATGTGCACTGCAATCCGCACAAAACATTACAATACCGGTTAAATTTTTTAAATATCAAGCAACGGGCTTCAGTTTTCAGTAAAGCCGGAAATGGTTGAGTCCCCTAGGATTCCCTGTGTCATGAGAGTCATGGAAGGGTTATAAGATACGTTGGAAGATCTTATCGTCAAAAATATCTACTCTTTTTGTGTGAAAATAGAACAGACACATATGAATGTCTTAAATTTACAAAAATCTGGCAATGATCCGTTTTGAGGCAAACCATATGTTTAATGTTTGGTGTTTAGTTGCGCATATTTCTGATGATGGTCGCGAGGAAATAAATTCGTTGGAACTTGCACGATGTTGATTCGTGCTAATAGCAGACGGTATGATAATATGCGCATACTATAAAATTACAAATCCTAAACTATTTGTACATTTTGTGTACAAGTTTGTCGTTTATTTGACAACACAATGGCTTTTTAGAACGTGTATATATTTTCTTACAAATATAGGTTTCATGAGCAACTTATTTTTACAATTTAATATTATTTAGCCTTAAGCCATGCTTATTCCACCATAACATTTATTGTAGTCGCGCAACGCAATATTTATTGAGCCTTCCTCAGTTTTGGGAAGACGCTCCACAACATTTTCTTTCTTTCACTTTACTAAAATATTTATGCAATATTTATGAATACTTTACGCAGCGTATAGTAACATTTAACATGATAAGGGATACGATATTATGGTACGAATCATAGAATTCAATATACCGTTATACGGTTTTCGTTTTAACTTAAAGCTTACTTATTAAAACATGGACAGAAGAAACGTAATAACGCGACTCAAACACTAAAACTTGTACAGTATTTGAGAACTAGCTTTTGCTCGCGACTTCGTCCGCGTAGAAGTCGATAACCCCTCGAAAGTAGAATTTCGAAAAATCCTTTCTTAGTGCTCACTTAGATCATGAAAGGAACCCCTATACCAAATTTCAAGTTTCTAGGTACAGTAGTTTCGGCTGTGCGTTGATATGTCAGTCAGTTAATCAGTTTTGCCTTTTATATATGTATATAGATTAACTTAAACCTTGTATATATGATATGAACAACTGAAAAATAGCGCAATAACGCGATCCAAAGACTAGAGACTTTGAGTGCGGCTTTAGTCCATTATCTAGTACATAAACCACACTCAAGATTGATCTCAACGATTGAATTTTATGAATTGAACTCTATGAATACGACCCTAAAACATCTACCGTATTCGAACAGTTCACTAGTATGGGCAGCCGGGAGAAAGCACAGCAGCGTCGTACAGCGTCTCCTGGCGGCGGGAGCAAGGCCCAACTCGTGCGACAAGTACGCCACGTCGGCGCTAACGTGGGCCGCGCGGGCGGGCGACACCGCGTCGTGCGCGGCGCTGCTGCGGGCGGGCGCGGACCCGAACACTGCGGGCATGTATTGCTGGACGCCGCTGCTGCAAGCTGCACAAGGTTTGTGGTAACAAGTATTCTATAACATTGAACATTGACGATAACTTAGTGAATATTAAAGGAGGGCTGGTAAAAATAAAGTGCGACAAGTACGTCAAGTCGGGGTTGACATGGGCCGCGCGCGCAGGCCCGCTTCGTGCGCGACACGGACCCGAACACTGCAGGCATGTACTGCTGGACGCCGCTGCTGCGAGCTGCACAAGATTTGTAACTAGTCTTGTGCAATACGATTCATGGAAATAAAAGATTTTGCAGAATAAAATAGGCCTTCATAAATTAAGTGTTGTTTCAACTAGTTATTTCCTCCTAGAACACTTGAACTAGGTACATCAATCTCTTATGAAATAATATATATAAATATCTTTGTCGATTTGTTGTATGAAGTGGTCAGTGTAGTTTATGAAGTATATATAGTATATGCTACCGAAATGAATAAAAAAGTCACAAAAGCGTCAGTAGCTTCGAAGGAATTTTCTTTTTTTAGAGTACTCGGAGTACAGTTGCTATTTTCTGAATTACTGCCACTCACGTGGTCTAGGTTAAAGCAATTAGGCTAGACTAGAATTAGAAATGTCAACTGGCAGCATTGAATTACAATTCTCTGGTTCCATTTTGGAGCAATAGTGGTATTTGCTTTTGAAT
>DWNR01004034.1:0-11227 GCA_018250455.1 Polygonus leo
TTCAAAAAGTTGGTATGTTTTCTGTTCGTTGAAATCTCTACTTTTTGATGGTGAAAAAAAAATATATGTTACTATTTTAAAGGCTTCTACCCTGGTCTAATACGGGGGCGTATTACTTGACTTCTTTGCTACTAATCTGTATGACAAAGTGCTAAGTACTATCTTTCCTTACTCCTTTGTTTCTTTTTATAAATACGAGAAATTAGCAATAGGATGTTTTATCAATTTCCCTTAAATGCAGAAGACAAGTTTAAATAAAATCGCTGTCGTAAAGTTATAGACAGATAACGTATTCGATAAGACCTTAATCGGATTACGAGCACGCAGTTAGGCTTTGTTAGCTCTAGTTCTGTGCAATTTAGCCTTTTGTCAGAAACTGCTTCACGATCCGGGGTTATATTTTAAAAAGTGGACAACAATCGAGCTTTCTGCAGTTAGGGCATTAGGGTTAACTGGATTTTATTCTATTAATATGTAGAATAATAACAAGACAATTCATTTGTTGAATTTAAAATGGCTTTTTTGGCAAAGAAGTATTTATTTCCCTAAAACTAATGTCTGTATCGTAAAATGCAAAGCCAAACTATGACTTTTTTCTTTTATTGTGTAAAGTTAGCAAACGAGCATGCAGTCCACCTGATGGTAAGTGGCCACTGCTGCCCATGGACATCAGTAACCATCCTTAAATACGATTGAGTCATACCTAAGTTTGATCACAGATGCGTTGTTACCCCTGAGGACTAAGATGTTCGCCTCGCGTTTTAGTATATCCGGCAACCACGCCTCTCCATACCCAAACACAATAAATTGCTTCACGGAGGATTATGAGGGTGAGGGAAGTACCAGTCATACAAGGAGTATGACTTCTCAATAGGTACTTCCTAACCTTAATTAATTTTTTAATGAACATTTCGCCAGATAATACAAACTCAAACTCTACTAATTAATAAACTTAAACGATTTCCCGATAACGTCTTGGACATTTTTGCAAGCGTCCGCAACATTTTGCGACGGTTACGCAACGTATCGCGAGCGTATCGTAACAGCAACGCTCCGAATGCTCCGATGTCTTTGACCCACTGATCACTTCCTTGTGCGAAGCTGGCAACCAGCTATATAGGTTAACGATGGCACGCTGGCATCGATCGGAATTAGTTTACAATGTTAGGAAAGTCCCGAGATCCGAAGGCGAAAAGTCATTTCACAGATTCACATCGTCATCCAATCAAATCACTTCTTACTCTTCACAACAAAATGTAATATTGTATTGATTTACATTATGTTAAATTACAAAATTGAAATATTGAGATCTTGGCGGAGTTGCAATATATTTATTTGATGCGATATTATGTAGTAGTATCTTAATATGTATATCTATCTCCTAATCGAACTAAGTACGTTACCACCGCAAGGATTTTTATGATAGAGAAGGAGGGGCATAACAAAATCCGTTATAAACACCACGCATTTTCCAATTATAAGAATAAAATATTTTTATTACTATTACTGTATATATTCAATCAATACGCTAGTATTGATTGAATATATACAGTATATATATCAAGTATATATATCAAGTATTCAATATGCTATGTAGGAAGAATTACTAAACAATTTTCTCAATTTGTTTTTAAATAACTTTTGCTTACATTCTTATAATGTGACCTTTGTCGATATCTGTAAAAATGTCATACCTGAAGTATTTGGGACATGTTTGATCATTGTCATCAACATACATCACGGAGATTCATAGACTGACTGTGCGACAATACGACAAATCGATAGACATTAATTATTTTGTTTTTGGATTATCATTTCGGCTTTCGCCAGTGCGGACGCGTTCGCTGGTAATTTATTAATTAAAGCAGAAAATATAATCATGTTTAAACTTTTCGGAGAATGTTGAGTTGAGGAGATGTTATAAAATGTAAATTATGTGTATACCTATATATATTACAGCCGACATTATCCATAGTGCGTTTAAAATTTGTGTGATCTGAGCGAATGTTATTCTTAAATGTCAACCCTATTTTTTCATTCTTCAAGTACGTTACTTGGACGTTCTTTTTCTTTCTCTTTTAGTATCTGGAAAGGTTTGTGTAATGTAATATAGCAACCATTAACAATACATTTTGATGCCTTTGACCCAGTGCTCGCTTCCGTGTAAGGATCTGGCACCCCTATGTAGGTTAACGTTAGCCAGCTGGCATATATCGGAATTAGATCAGTCTACAATTCTTATTTGACCACTGGCTTTTGGGTTCTTGTTGTATTTTTGTAATTTTAGTACTTACTCATACTAAACCTGTAAGAATTAGATTAAGATGACCGTTAAATATTTTAACTATTCATCTGGTTTGAGATAGTGCACATGATGTTATTGGAGATAGATGGATTAGTTCTGTCAAACTTTGTAAAGAGAGTAGTCTTTACAAAGTATGACAGAACTAATTAGTAAAAAGCAATATAAAAAGCCTAGTGCTTTAAGCCTAAACTAAGTGCAGCACTCCATACATTTTCTATATAGTACGCATTCCTTGCGGTAAAGGTTAAAATTAAAATCTCTATTTCAGAGAGTCTATCTCAAACGTTTTACAATATGCGTTAAATTGACACTTTAATGGAATCCCTTGTTAACGAAATTTACACACGAGTTTAAATGTGTGCTTCGGAATCGAACAATGGACCTTAATGTATTGGAATATGGTAGATTTTACATTCTCGTAGTATTTGCCTCCATTGGTTTCAATCGTCAGTTTTATGTGGAGGTTAGATCGAGTGTCTCACTAAAGGCAGGTAATAAAGTAACAAGGCTGCTATTGTCTAATCTCGTATATCGCTTGGTCCATATAATAATGTGTCCCAACGCATCTATGAATAAACTAAGACCTAGTAACCCACTACCAAACTGGGTTGTGCGTCAGTACCGCACATACAACGCAATGCCTGTATGGTTATAAAACAGCACGCTATCTCCTCTTCAAAGATGTATTTTTTTTTCAAATGGCATTAATATATATTTACTTATTGTCAATTTATTAAACTACTTGCGTTTTTTATGTTCATACATTTACTTAAATTGACGAATCTATACTAATATTATAAAGCTAAAGAGTTTGTTTGTTTGTTTGTTTGCTTGAACGCGCTAATCTCAGGAACTACTGGTCCGATTTGAAAAATTCTTTCAGATAGCTCATTTATCGAGGAAGGCTATAGGCTGTATATCGTCACGCTAAGATTAATAGGAGCGGAGTATCAACGGAAATTGTTGCCAAAACGACTTGCTTAAATTTGACCCACTCAATTGACGTCATAATATGACGCAAATTTGCGTCAGCTGGGTGGCTTGCGTGGGTCAGCTAGTTAATAATATATTGAATATAAAAAGCTCTATTTTGGAGATCGCATAATATATTTTTTAAACCTATGGTTAAGATAGATGGTACACCCGATAAAAAGCAAGTAGGCACTGTATGGGTATGGACGACACCAAAGTGATTGTCAATTTATCACTTGCTTTGACACTATACACAAAGGAGGTATTTTCAACAATTTTCTCTAAAATTTCACTCAAACAGAGCAGAATACTAGTGGACTATATGAAGTGTTTGCAGGTATACATAGTTTTACGTCAGCTGTTATAACAATCAGGTGGTAAGTGGGTCGCGGTGATTGCAGTGCCAACTCGCCGCCGCCAACCGCTCAGCTGATCGCGATACCACGCACAAAGTACTAAAGGTCTCTGGGTTAATGGTCCACAGCACATTTATACTAGCAACTGCACCTCGAATGCACGTTGTCTCTTAGGTCTAATTAGTCATAGATTAAATAAATTTAATTGAAACGCTTATCTGTTGTGTCATTTTAAATCATTATTGTATTTTTTGATGATATTATATTCTCTCTAAAGTTAAACGGATTTAAGGAGTTGTGCCTTTACAATCCAGAAATACATCTTTAAACTTATACTGGTTTAATACAACCCATTAAATTTCCATAACCCTATAAAAACCAGAATTACAGGAGGCAAATAACTTATAAACCTTGCGTAACATTAAAAGCGTATTTGTAAAAAAATAAACAAAACAACCTAATCTAGATGGATTAGACAAAGTTAAATTAAACAACGATAATAGAATATAAATATGAACCTGTTATTATATTAATACGATACTAACCCAGACTAAAGATTTGCATTATATGCAATTTACTGTTAACCCCGATTGGTAGCATTAAGTCACTTGTTCAAATAAAATAAATATGCTAAATATATCACTCGGTAATGGACCTCTTATCCTACGATGGTCTCACTATGTAAATTTCTTAACAAATGACAAATGGTTTTGGCCTAGACATTTTAATCGGTCCATTAAGTATGTTTCAATGTTCGTTATAGCCTAATAAATGTCTCGGATATATTTTATTCAGTTAATTCTGGTAACAAAACATTGTGATTATTGAATACCAGTAGCTGTAATTCTAGTTTTTAAATGGAAACGTCTTTCATTTTAATTTATAGAATTTTGTTTTAGGTTGAAGTTAAATTAAAACCTTTGAATATGAATTAAGGAAGTTAAAGGATAATGATTTGAATAATTTATATTATACAATCGGATTCCAATACTGATTGCATAAAATGAGAAACACTAAATTTAACCTAAATAAATTCGTTAGAACGTGAACCATATTGGGATAATATGGTACTGTAGCCTTGCCAAGTAATTTAAATGTAACATGAAACTTGCAGTGAGTCTGATTTTAAATGATAACTTATGTTTAGAGAACGTTTTTCCCTTTTAGAATTGAAATATTGACGGCGTAAATAACTTTAAAGCTTTTATCATATTCCTAAAACGATCCATCCAGCCGCGGACTGGCCATTCATATTCGCAAACCTATTATGGACCGAATGGATTAAGTTATTTTTATGAATTGTTCATTCATATTCTAACAAAACTGTGTTTGAGATATAATTGTATTTAACGAAGATCCTCCTGATGGTATGTGGTCACTGCCGCCCATGGAGATGGACTTGGTGAACATGGGTTGTAATAAACTCGAAGACGTGTCTTTAAGGATCATCGTCTCGCGTATATAGTAATGACGCCTTCAAAACCTAAACACAAAAAAATGCTTTTCGGAAGATTGAGGATACGGAGGTAAACAATATGAGTTTTCCTATTTCTTATTGTTACTATAGCAGAAAACGTGCATAAATTCCTTTTCATGGAAAAGGAAGCAATTTCGATACAAGAAAAGAATTCGGAGCAAATTTAAATTACAAGCGACGGCTGTAAATTATAAATGAGCGCATCTGCGCTTTAGCAAATAAGCAAGCGGGCCCCGTGGGCCGGTTGTCGGCACACCCCGAAACTCGCTGTAAGGACGATCCGACGCGCTCATATTATGTAACTTTAAATCAAACGTATTAAATGTAAATAAAAATGTATTTTCTATATAAATGTTTTTATATTTAATTAACACATGGTAGAACTCGTTTAGTTCGACCGGCGAGGTACCACCGCCACCCTCATAATCCTCCGTGAAGCAATTACTGTGTTTCGGTTTGGAGAGGCGTGGTTGCCGGCCTCGTGTATAAGTGTATACACGAGGCGAAAATCATAGTCCTCAGGGGTAGCAACGCATCTGTGATCAAACTTAGGTATGATTTAATTGTACCTGGGGATGATAACTGATGTCCATGGGCGGCAGTGACCACTTATCATTAGGTGGACTGCATGCTCGTTTGCTACCTTCATACGATAAAGTATTAGTATCTATATACTTATACTGAGCTACTACCTTGCGTGATGGTAAAACTGTCAGGCATGCAGTGACCACTGACCATCAGGTGGACTTCATGTTCATTTGCTGTATTTATACGTAAAAAAACGCAGTCCTTCGCCCAATTACACGTACGAAAGTGACGTGACACTAATTGAGATATTCATCGGATGGTTGACTGGCGTGTATTGAAGGCGATTCATCTTTATTAAAACTGTTCTTTTGCTGAAAATACTGAATTTGTTACGTATTTGAAGACGTTACTGTTCGTATTCGATATATGTTTTGGCTTAGTTGTGTACTGGTATTACATCATGTTGATTATATCAATAACACACACACTAACACACTGTATCGTGGGTGCCATGGACACACACAAAATGTATGTAAAAACACCCAGACCCAGAACAGAAATCCAAATTAATCAATCAATCTCATTAAAATCTTCTATCTGGCCGGGAATAGACCCAGGGACCGTTCGCACGGCAGACCGGTATGATGACCGCTCCCAACGCGGATGTCAATTAAAGTTACGTTTATATTTGGATATTATTTAACGGCCAAAGAATTATGGATTTTAAATAGTAAGATGGATTTGAACTCCTTCAGTAAAGAAACTACGTAAAAGTACACTTATTCTTTTCAAAACTCGTCGTCCGCGATGGCAATAGCGCAAGAGCAATACGGGACAAGTCCAATATAAACTTTCACGGTCTACCGTGTGCCCGGGCGGTCTTGTTGCTTTATGGTCCCGTGTAGTCCGAGATTTGTTTTCTAAATTTGTTGTCAAAATAATATTCGTCTTCTAGATTGTGTGATTTGCAGAGCATAGCGGTATACTGTACTGATTTTCTGTGGACATCCTCTGAATACGAAACCCTGAAAGGTAATAAAATGATTAATCTTTATAAAATACTTGTTGTATCATTACTGTCTGCAATCCTGTTTCTGTCCCGAGATTGTTAATAGATAATCCCCAATTCGCAGGATTAAAAAAAAAAAATAGCCGGGATTAGATTCTCAAAACGTGACATTAATTGGGTGATTCATTAGGTACATTTTATAAGGAATAACAAATATAAGTTTGAAAGTAGTTGAACTACTTCAGTCAAGAACTGAAACTACGTAACTTACGTAAGAGTATACTTATTTTTTTCAAAACTCCGTCGTTTCAAAAATTGTCGTCCGCGATGGCAATAGCACTAGAGCAATACGGGACAAGTCCAATATAAACTTTCACGGTCTACCGTGTCCGGCCCGGGGCGGTCTTGTTGCTTGTTGCGAGCCAAGATGTTTTTTGATCTTGTTCATAATATGTTTTGTCAAAATATTCGTCGTCTCACAGAAACTAACTCTATCTGTAGGTGAAGAAAATCTGTAGAGAAGAGCAGAGTGCTATATTGACTTACTGTACTGTCTGGACTTACTCTACTGACTGGTGGTATGGACAAAAATAATTGTAAGGGTCTACATATTAAAAAAAAAATACGGCCTTGTGACAGATTGACATGAAGACGGACGGAGTTCTTGTAACAGGATTCCTTTTGGCACCCTTTGGGTACGTACGCGTTTTCTAATTAGAAACACCAAAAGCAGCGTAAATAAGTCTACATCACTGAAGGATATCCTCAGGTTTAAGGTTCCGGGTGTGGCGGGCGGAGGGGCGATGATTGATTGCCCCACAGCAATTAGCTGCGATAGAAGCCCGGGTGGAGTTCCGTGGAAGGCGCCGCCGTCCCTGGAAAAAGTTATCACTGGAAAATTACTTGGAAATTTGTTATTTTTAATGTAGTACGTGACATAGTAGTATGAGTTATTGCGTAATTAAGGATGTGGTAAGGGATACATATTCGCAAGGGGAGTAATTCTCGAGGGGTAGATTTCAGATGTCCATCGGTGGCAGATATTATCTTTAATCTGGTTGACTTCCAGCTACTACTTTGCTACCTATATGCTATAAACTGCTTGCTATATGCTATAAACCTAAGACCATCTACCTTCTACAGACATTAGTGCATCCTTCAGAAACTTGTGTATTTTAATAACTAATCACATTTATTCTATCTGATAGATATTATTATTAAGTTAAATGTACAATAGTACTCGTCGCGTTGATAAGTTGTGTACGGTTGCATGTAGAACACATCTCTACCGACAAAGTTTTTTTGGTATAGCATCCACTCTTTTTAATAAGCTACCACTCTCAATGCGTATCACTGTTGAAGTCACTTTATTTAAGAAAATGCTCTACAATTTCCTTATTGAAAAATGTTACTACTCTGTAAATGATTTCTTGACTGATGTTTTTTGACGCTAATAACACATATGGACATAAAAATAATGATATAATGTATTAATACCAAGTAATTTAATTTTTAATTATAATTTAAATCAATATTGTAAATATAGAGATCCAATTTAGTATCAAATTATTATAATTATTGTATACCTATTAGTGGTAGGAGTACGGAGGCGAAATGAATCAATCATATAAGATCTTTTATACCTGTATTTCCACAATAAATGAGTTTGAGTTTGAGTTTGAGAGTTGTTTTATTGGATATTACGAGACTGTCAGTGGTACCTCCACAAACAATTTCTGTAACGTCATCACAACCAATTACTCCCTCAGCTGGGCATGTGTCTGTTTTAACAGCGACGAATATGTGTTACCGTTACATCAAGTCTACAACATTTTCCTTTTAAATCGGAGTAAATAAACTTGTTTCAACCCGTGACACATTAAACACTCGCCGAACAACGCGGCACTGCCCCACTGTGTCTGACAAGCGAGCGGAGCGGAGGTCACACGTCAGTTCCTACAAAAATAGATTTATTAAATATAAGTATAAAAGAAATGAGCTGAGGGCTGTTTTTCTAGTTTTAATTGACACCCGAAACACAAGAAATGTTTATGAGAAATTGAAACTAGCGCTGGTATCTTCCGAAGAGTTTCTGTGACGTCATCATAATCTAATAAATTAGTGCCTAGTAATTAGTAGCCTATCTGTCTTATTGCTGAGTTTCAATTATAAAAGTAATTGAATAAAGGTGCAATAAATCTGATGGTAAGTGACGGCGACAATGCCTATAAACATCCTCCAACTTTAAGACTAAAATGTCTGCCTTGTATTTCTATGTTGTTTTTTGAAGATTACGCGATTGTCAGTGGTACCTCCACAAACATACAAAAACAGAAATTTCTGTAACGTCATCACAACCAATTACTCTCTCAGCTAGGCATGGGTCTGTTTTAACAGCGGCGAATATGTGTTACCATTACATCAAGTCTACAACATTTTCCTTTTATATCGGAGTAAATAAACTTGTTTCAACCTATGACACATTAAACACTCGCCGAACAACGCGGCACTGCCCCACTGTGTCTGACAAGCGAGCGCGGAGGTCACACGTCAGTTTCTACAAAAATAGGTCGAGAGAAAGCGGAAATTCAATGTTAACCAATTTAAGAATATGGTATTACATAAACGTGCACGTTTTTATATGACGCGAAGGCTGGATGATGAGAAAAATATGACTAAAAGGTTTATGGTAGCTTTAGAAATGGCTGATTAATTTTTTTTTTAAGTATAGAGATATTAAATAAAGGTGCAATTAAGCAAATGGTACTTGGTGATTGCCGCTCATAGATATCTTTAACCATAGATACGTAGCTATTCATCAGGAAATATATCTTCTGTTTTGTTCTTAGTCAACAGTCGAAGAATTGTTTTATGGTAGATTAAGGGGCTATCGGTGGTACCTCTCCGACGTATTCTGTTAATTCTTTCTGGCTATTCTCATAAATAAGCCAGGCAATATTCTCATAAATTGCCAGGTGGTAAGACTCGTTTAGTTCAACCGGGAAGGTACCACCACCACCCTCATAATCCTCCGTGAAGCAATTCTTGTGTTTTGGTTTTGAGAGGCGTAGTTTCCGACTATACGTACACACGAAGCGAACATCTTAGTCCTTAGAGTTAGCAACGCATCTGTGATCAAACTTAGGTATATCTTATCTTCAGATGGACTGCATGCTCGTTTGCTACCTTTATACGATAAAATAAAGTTAACAAACAGATGCAATGCCGTACCAGGAATAGATTAAGAACCTGTTATTCTAGGTCATTGATCCTTTTGTCTATGAACTCAAGTGCATGAATTATGAATCTAAGTACTCATACTTAAATATTGACTGCTTGAACAGCTCTTAAACCGGCGAGTCTAAAACCATAAAAACTTGTGAAGGAGTTCCTTGTACTAATAAAAGAGTACTAACAAAAGATTTTAGAGTGTCACCTTTGCTTATTTAGCGGGTCACAGTACTATACTAAATATTTGATAAATCTGTAAAACTAGAATATACTATGTACATACACAGTTTGTATAGACTGTTATTTAAGCAGTGACAGTGGTTCAGAATGTCTGGGGTCTGGAGGGGAATGGGGTCTGAATTCGAATCTTAAGTAAGCACCTCTGGTTTACAACGTGCGAATTAAAATTAACAAATCTCAGGAGTGTGTGATGTCTACCTATGCCACTTGGCCAACGCGGAGGACTATAAACTAAATTCTTCTCATTGTGAACCCCGAGAAGTGAGAAAATAATAGCCTATAATGATGATGATGACTGTAACTTCACTACAATGATTTACATACTAATTATGAACATGCTATACAAACAAAATAAGAAATTGAGAATAAGAATAAAGCAAAACAAAAGGAAGTAATTGAAATATATAGAGTATCTTTTATATTGCCATAATAGCAGTTCTAAAACTTCCCTCGCTCGCTCACCAAAACAACAAACTGCATTTTAAAAACATATCCCAGATATTCGGAGAAGACGCCGAGCTGAATATATCAAGACAATATCCGCGTGCGGAACCAGCGGAACTAAAATCGTTTCGCGGATACGCAAATTGAATCAATTTTTCGCGAGAAATTGTATCCTGAGAACGGGGTAGGAAAATTTCGCGTTAAGTTGCCCGAAGACGGACGACAAATGGTTGCGATTTATCGCACCGATGCACCTCTGAGGTGGGAAGTGGAAATTCATAGCATGATGTTATAATGAGACTGTGTACGGGGTTTAAATCTCCTTCGCGAAAGAGTCATACAATAATACGGAGACAAACCGATAATACCGGTAAAGTCGACAGTCGTTGGTATGAGTGTTGTGGTGTGTGAGTTTTTTATCGTTTAGAGTTAGCAAACGAGCATGCAGTTCACCTGATGGTAAGTCACTGCCGCCCATGGACATCAGTAATCATCACCAAGTACGATTAAATGATACCAGGCGCGCCCCCCCAAATTCTTACTGTCAAATTGCAAAACCTTTTAAAAATTGTCTATTTACGAAGATTTAAAACCAGATATAACTGCAGACGTTCAAAATATTATTACTCGTTTTGGCAATAAAAATAGAAGACTTCCATTTGTTT
>DWNR01004035.1:0-11227 GCA_018250455.1 Polygonus leo
CATGGGCGGCAGGGACCACTTACCATCAGGTGGACTGCATGCTCGTTTGCTACCTTTACACAATAAAAAAAAAAAATCCTGTCTGGGTCATGTGATTCGACATGAGCGATGCTTGCTGCTCCAACTTATTATGATGGACTAAGTCGCCGGAAAGAGAAAGGTGTGGACCGGAGTGGAGGGAGTGGACCGGAATAGCTAGCGCAGCTGAGATTTTCCGCCGAGCGAACAATAAAGACGACCTTAATAAGCTAATTGCTAACCTCCACTAGTTGGATAGGCAAGAAGATGAAGACTGACCACCCATATAACCTGTACAGTGTACACCTATATAAGTTTAGTATTTTTATGAGGCTAAAAATAAAATGACATTGCATATTGCACTAGACTCTTTGCACAAATATACGTCGGCTTATCTTGACTTATAAGATGAGCTAGTGTGTACATATTGTGATACCCGGCTAGCTACACCAAACATTCATTAGTCACGTGTTTGTTCTTCCATTTAGGTCACAGACTGTTTAGACAAAACAATTATCTAGCATCTTAACTAGAACACTAGAAGCTTAGCTATTCTAACTTATTTAGAAATTCTACAGAAAATGTTATTAGTAAAAGCCGTTTTAACTGAGGAATAAATAGGCGGATGGAGGTGGAGGAGATGTTAAAATCCATTAAATTAATGTTGCGAAATTATCGATAATTTACCTCGAAAATATCACATATGCTATCAACAGTTTTCTTGTTCAGTTCTTAGTTTTGTAAACATGTCAAGCGTCATTTATTTATTTTCTATAGACTTGCTTTTGACCGCAATTTAACTTGTTACTGACTTGTTAGTAAGATATGATAGATGCTATATGTACCCTGTGCCAGACAGACGGACATAAAGCAAAGTCTTCGTATTAAGTCCTGTTGGTATCCTCTGAGTACATAAAAATGTGAATGTTTTTGTTGCTAATCCACTTAATTACAATATAAAACTCATGTTGCTTGTTGCACATAACTCATTGTACAAATGTACGTCAGCTTATCTTGACTTATAAGATAAGCTAGTGTGCACATATTGCGATACCCGGCTAGCTACACCAAACATTCATTAGTCACGTGTTTGTTCTTCAGTTTAGGTCACAGACTGTTTAGACAAAACAATTATCTAGCATCTTAACTAGAACACTAGAATCTTAGTTAAGTTAGAAGTCTACTGAAGCTGTTTCGTTTTAATTGTGAAGGCTGAGGAATAAAGAAACGAATAAAGATAGTGGAAAGTAAAGAAATATATAATAGAATAGGACATCAAGTATTTTTTTTATAGTATAGGTAGCAAACGAGTATGCAGTCCGCCTGAAGATAAGTGGATACTATCGCCAATAAACAGTAGTAGACATCCTTAAGTACGATTGAATTATACTTGAGGTTGATACACATGCGTTGTAAGCCCACGGGGCTAAGATGGTCGCCTAGTGTTTAGATATAGTTGGCAAACACACCTCTCCAACGGAGAATTATGAGGGTGGTGACGGTACATCCCAGGGTAAATTACCCGAGCTCTACCACTTAGGTAGCATTTAATTTTTTAAGAATAGTGTCTATAATCGATTTGGGTGCAATTACGTATACTAATCATAACCGAATATAGGTGTATTATGCAATACCCAGTAATGGCTGCCAGACTAAACTAGATAACTTAGTTTAGTGCGATATACATAAAGCGGACATCCCAAATTTATTAATGCATTAGCACTATCCAGTTAGTACGGTTGTATCAGCTATTCGATTAATTGATTAAATCGATTAACAGCAATGGGTGTCAAATCGACATCTAGCAACGACCCGAATTGATGAGCAAACAGATCTTAGCATGTGTTTCCCATGTGTATCTTGGACTAGCGTTTGCGCGCGACTTCGGTGGCGTGACGTAAATATCTGTGTATACTTATATAATAAAATTGTTTGTTTATTTGATCGCGTTAATCTCAGGAACTACTGATTCGAATTAAAAAAATATCTTTTAATGTTGGATAGCCTATTTATTGGGGAAGGTTATAAACTATTTAACGTCACGCTACGAAAAATAGGAGCGGAGCATTGAAGAAAAATGTTGCTAAAATGGGAATATTTGATACTTTATATGGCAGAACAACGTTTCCTAGGTCAGCTAGTTTTAATATAATATAATGATATGAACAAACCGTATCATATCTTTAATATTAGGTTCATAGTCCTTAATAGGGCGTTTTTATAGGACGGTGATTTTTAAATTATTGCCACTCAATAGTTGTAGCATAGTTAATTTTTTTATTATATTAAAGTATTAAACGAGTATACAGTCCACCTGATGGTTAAGTAATTATTGTCCATGAATATCTGTAATCAATCGCAATACGATTGAATGGTAGCTACCTGATGCTGACCAGATTCGTTACTACCTCTGAGGACTACTAGTAAAATATCGCCTCATGCTTCTATTACTAGCAGATACGCTTCTCCAAGACCGAAACAGAATAATTGCTTCACGAAGGATTATGTGGCTGTTAATTGGAACATAACATGGAACGAAACGCAATGATAGCCTAGTGGTTGAAAATCCGACCTTTCACATGGGGTTCCGGGTTCGAATCCCAGCACGCACTCATTCGCTTTTCGGTGAAGGAAAACATCGTGAGGAAACCATGCAGGTTGCCTAAGAGATTGTAAAAAAAACGCAAGGGTGTGTGAAGTCCTTCTCATTGTGAGCGGAGACCCGTGCCCAACAGTGGGACAATAATGGGTTGTGATGATGATGAATTGGAACATAGTCATTTAGTACAAAATTCTTAAATAGTTTATTACCTTAAATCCAAACATCGGTTCCTGAAAAGGGGAATAAAGCCGATTTCAGTTGCGCCTTTCGGTTACAAATACCCACTAAGGACGGATTTTGGAATTAAAAGGTTTTAGGGCGGAAATGCGCGAATCCGGATAAATCTTGCCGCGAAACAACACGCAGCGAATAAAAAATAAACCAGATGCTAACAAAAATCAGGTAATGTTTTACTCGAACTTAGTTTTTTAAAAACTTCTTAAAATATGCGGATATTTATCGTTCCTGCTATCGTGCATTATTTAACAATATCCATTTAATATTATATGTATACTTTCTTTAATAGAAGGCTCTGAATGCAAGTTTTTCAGGGCATTAATAAAATAGATTTTAATTTTCACTTGCAGCCAAAGCGTTACACTTGATAAAAATGTGTTTATCTATAACGGTTCGACAGTTACAGAGCCGTGAAAACCAGAGTGACGGACGGAAAGCGGAGTTTTAATAATAATCCAATATAGTATAGGACTTTTTTTAAACGTATAAAGGTAGCAAACGAGTCTGTAATCCACCTGATGGTATGTGGTCAATGCCGCGCATGGACATCAGTAACCATCCCCAAGCTCAATTAAATCATACCTTAGTTTGATCACAGATGCGATGCTACCCCTGAGGATTTAGATGTTCGCCTCGTATGTAAGTATAGCTGACAACCACGCCTCTCCAAACCGAAACACAATAAATTGCTTCACGAAGGATTATGAGGGTGGTGGTGGTACTTCTCCAATCGAACTACATGAGTTCTACCACCTGTCAAGGTTAGAGTATAGTTTAGGAACGCATACTTAAAGGTTTTAGTACATTAATTTGATATGCACGATGGATATTGAAGACCTGGATCAATATTCTTATGGCTCAATTACCAGGTACCTATTATAATATTCCTCGCAGGATTAAGGTTCATTAAAGCGCTACGCATAGGAATCTCTCGGTATGAACACGCTGAATATTCGGTACGAGAGATCGAACCGTTCTTAATACGAACGTGGGGTTATAATATCTATACTAATGTTATAAAGCTGAAGAGTTTGTTTGTTTGAACACGCTAATCTCAGGAACTACTGGATCGAATTGAAAAAATATTTTATTCTTGGACAGCATATTTATTGAGGAAGGCTATAGGCTATATAACAGCACGCTACGATGAATAGGAGCGGAGTATCAACGAAAAATGTTGCAAATCGGGTAAAATTTAACTCATTCTCAAACGAAGTTGCGCGGGTCAGCTAGTATATTATATTCGTATTTCCAGACTGAACCGAATTCCCAAGGCTATGTTAAGTACGAACATCAGTCATCCCATAATGGATGTTATGACGTTATGTTATCATCCGTCATAACATATTGCCAAATAATGTGCCAATTAATATATGTTATTAATTTATGCTAAGAGCCCCTTTGTCACTGATGACATGATCGACAGTAACCAATATTATCACCATCATATGCTACTTCAATAAATACGTATTTTGGTTTTACCATTGTTTAATATCCAAATATTGTAACAGGCGCTGCTATTTATTATAGTATTGTATTATTTGGTATTCATAGTGGATACTCAAAACCTTAATCAATAATATTGCGTATTTTCACTTAATTACTAGGTATTATATAATTCGTCGCACGACTGAGGTTCATTAAAGTGTTACGCACAGGAATCTGTCGGTATGAATATGAACACGTTAAATATTCGGTACGAGGGATCGAACCGTTCTTAATACGAACGTGGTTTTATATGTACATATATATACTAATGTTATAAAGCTGAAGAGTTTGTTTGGTTGAACTCGCTAATCTCAGGAATTACTGGTTCGAATTGAAAAAATATTTTATTGTTGGATAGCCTATTTGTCGAGGAAGGCTATAGGCTATATAACAACACGCTACGATGAATAGGAGCGGAGTATCAACGAAAAATGTTGCAAAACGGGTAAAATTTAACTCATTCTCAAACGAAGTTGTGCGGGTCAGTTAGTATATTATATTCGTATATCCAGACTGAACCGAATTCCCAAGGCTATGTTACGTACAAACATCTGTCATCTTATAATGGACGTTATGTTATCATCTGTCATAACATATTGCCAAATAATGTGCCAATTAATATATGTTATTAATTTATACTAAGAGCCCCTTTGTCACTGATGACATGATCGACAGTAACCAATATTATCACCATCATATTTTACTTCAATTACATAAAAATACGTAGTGTAGTCCCAACACCGTCGTATCCAAGTATTGTATCAGACGCTGCTATTAATAAAGACCATTTGTGTTTCGGTCAAGAAGGTGAGGATTCAAATCATAATGATACATAAAGCAAAGTTCTCAGTCATCATGGGTGGCAACGCATTTGTGGTCCAACTCAAGTAGTACTTTGTCTATGGGCAGCGATGATAACTTACGATCAGGTAGCTTGTGTGTCAGTTAACCACTTTTATGGTTCACGGAAAAACCACGTATTGTATTCCTATCATTATTTGACTCGATAAGCATACTAAAGTCTTAAAACCTGTATAGGGAATCTTACCTATGTACCTTAATTTAATTACTAGGTATTATACAATTCCTCGCACGACTGCGGTTCATTAAAGCGTTACGTACAGAAATCTGTCGGTATGAACGCGCTGAATATTCAAAATGTTAGATCGAACTGATCTTCATATTAACATCAACACATTTTCAGACTGAACCTAATCGTTCCAGGCTATATTACGTATGGAACGAGGTCTGGTAAAAAGTTCATTATTCATTATCTATTATAGGTCGTGAATCGTTACATATTAACGACTAATATTGTCATTAAAATCTTTTACTAATTTCACTAAGAGTCCCTTTGTACGGTTATTGGAGCTAATATCATCATCATTGTTTGCTGTTTTAATTACATTAAAGCACGTATGGTAATTCTATCAGTTTAATGTCTGCCAGTTTTTAAAACAACTTAGCAGTTCATTATTAGTAATTTGTGTTTTGATCTAAATTTAGTGTGATTTTCGGTCACGCTGATACAAAAAGCAACGTTCTCGGTCGTCATGGGTGGAAACGCATCTGTAGGCGACCTCAAGTAGGATTTCAACCCTATGAGGTTTAGTATAGCTAGGTATCCAGGGACCGCTGTGACTGCTTACCCTCAGGTAGATTATATTCCCGTTAATTATTGTACTTTAATAGTACAATAAGCCTCGTACTGTTTTACAACCACTGTTTGATTCGATATGCATAATGAAGGCTGAAAACCTGAATAAGGAATCTTACGTAGGTTCCTTAATTTAATTAGTAGGTATTATATAATTCCTCGCACGACTGAGGTTTATTAAAGCGCTACGCACAGGAATCTGTCGGCATGAACACGCTGAATATTCGGAATGTGAGATCGAACTGATCTTCATATTAACATGGGGTTTCGTATTTCCAGACTGAACCTAATCGTACGAAGCTATATTACGTATGGAACGAGTTCTAGTAATAAGTTCATTATTCATTATCTATTATAGGTTGTAAAGACATATTATCATTCGTCATAACATCGTAGCATATTATCAGCTAATATTGTAATTAATATCTACTACTAATTTCACTAACAGTCCCTTTGCGCTATCGGTATAGCAATCAGCAGTATAAAAATGGCTATCGGTAGAAGCAATATCATCATCGCTGTTTGATATTTTAGTTCCATAAAAGCACGGATTGTATGTAATACTATAACTGTGCATTGTTTGCCAAGCGGTGGAACTTGTATGCCACCAAATCCAATTCCCCGGATATCGGTCATTTATTGTCAATTTGGGTTTCGGTCGGAAACGTACGATTTCTGGCCACGATAATACAAAAAGAAAAGAAATCAGTAGTCATGGGATGAATTTAAATCCTATGTGAGGTCTTCTACAGCTTTATGGCTTTGGCTACTTACCATCAGATGGACTGTGTTCCTTTACCACTTCTATACTATAACAATGTAAAACCACCTAATGTATTCCAATTATTCGTTAATTCAATATTAAGAGTAAAAACGGAGGGCCCATATTAAGAATATTACGTACCTTCATTAAATTACTAGGTATTATATAATTCCTCGCAAAACTAAGGTTCATTAAAGCGCTACGCACAGGAATCTGTCGGCATGAACACGCTGAATATTCGGAATGTGAGATCGAACTGATCTTAATATTAACATGGGGTTTCGTTTTTCCAGACTGAATCTAGTGTCTGAAGGCTGTATTACATATTTAATGTAGATTAAGTAATAAGTTAGTCCGTGAACGTATGATCTAGATTGTGAAGTTATAATAATTCTTTAAAACATATTACGTACAGATATTAATATCTATTATTTATTTATCTTAATAGTCCTATTCGAATTAAGTCACAGATGTCGGGAACGGCAGTAACCAAAAGCGTTATAACTTTTTACTATTTCGGCTACATAAAATGACATGTTAAAATTCGCCTGGTTATGGAGAGACATGGTTACCAGCTGTACTTATACACAAGGAGAACATCTTAGTCCTCAGTGGAAGTGACGAGTAGATCACATTCGAGAACAATAGGATTCATCGTCTTTGGGGATGATTACAAAATGTACATGGGTGGTTGAGACTACTGATGTGCTAAATCGAACTGTTTCGAATCGAACTTTTATTATAAGTGGAAGGACTGGTTGAATCATTTATCACAACACATTATTTTTCCACTGCTGAGCACGCGTCTTTTTTAGAATGAAAAGGTCTTCCACCGCGCTGGCCAAGTGCGAATTGGTAGTCATACGCTCCTGAGATGTTTTTCCTACACCGAAAAACTGGTGATAAATAATTTTAATACGTACCTACGTGGTGCGCGCCTGTGATGGGAGCCCCAAAATAATCTATTGAATAAGCGTAAATGACTCGCCCTTCGAAATCGACAAAATGAGGAACAGATTATTTAAAACCAAAGTAATTGTGAAATGAAAGTCAATCATTTTAGAGTATCCTTTAAAAACAATACAAACGATTAGCTACTACCGTCTCTTTAATCCAGTAATCCTGCCATATACACTTATCTTGTCAATAAAACCGAGTTGAAGGCGCGAAAATTTCTGCGTGAACTAACAGAGTGCCACACTAATAAAAGCAAATGGTACAAGAATAAAATCCAAAACCTCTTAGCGACATCCGAAGGGTGCGTCCTTTCCTCTCAATTTAGCCAACCTTTGTACGCTTACAATACAATTGTAACAATTGTTTTCACATATATATAGGAATTTCGGAGCAGAAAGCTTCGGGACGAGAATAAGTAAGGAATATTTTAGTAGAAATGCTAAGGCGATGGATTTACATTTCACAAAAAATTGTGTTTATTTTTTGGTGTTCATATATTTCTTGGAATCATATTATTGTTTGCAGATCCATTTTGTTTTGTTCGAATAGAGAAAATTCTGAAATTTTATTTTATTTATATTCAAGACCATATCAATAATTTAATATATAGCCGTATGTAAATAAACGAACTTGATGTTAATTAGGTACGACTGTATGCAATGGCAAGAGCTGTGTATAAAAAGGGTATATTTCATGCGTTTTACAAACCAATTTGCTAGATATCGGTTAAAAACGCAATTTGCGAAAGGGGCGAATTAAGATCCTAAAATAGGATCACAAGGTTTAATTTTTTTTCAGTTAAAAACACGTTAAATTGAAATAAGATACAGACTATTTAAATAAAATTAATTAATTAGTCCCATAAGATCGTTTTAAATAAAATTAATTAATTAGTCCCATAAGATCGTTTCTGGAGACAAAATTTAGAAATTCCCTTATTTATTTTCATAGTACGTGTGTCTTACATTACCTTTCAAAATAAATTTATCCAGTCCAAGTGTTTATCTAACCTTTGTACCGCTGAATATTAACAACTGTTGACACACACGCACTGAACAGAACGTGTCGGGTCGTGAATAAATAATACACTCCTTTTATTTTAGGAAAAATGCGAGGAATAGATAAACCGACCTTGGTTTATCTATTCCTCGCATTTTGGGGACCTGTGTATTAACATCTAAAATACATATGTCAGGAAGGTTTATTGGTGGGGAAGTTTAGAAAAACTGTCATTTTTAAAGTAAAAAGTACGAAAATTGTAATAAGACGAACAAAAGCTAGTTAAATAATTAAGTAATCAGTCTCTAAGGACCATTTCTGAGATGAAATTTGGAACGTTCTATATATATTTTATTGTACGTGTCTTCACCTTTAAAAATAAATTTATCCAGTCCAAGAGTTTATCTAACCTTTGTACCACTGAATATTAACAACTGTTGACAAACACGCACTGAATAGAACGTGTCGGGTCTTGAATAAATAATAAACTCATTTTATTTTGGAAAAAATGCGATGAATAGATAAATCGACCTTTGTGTATCTTTGGGGCTTGCTTATTATTATTAAAATCTAAAATATGACAGGTAGGTTATTAGCCTATGTTTCCTACCTATGAAAGTTAAGAAACATCGGCTAAGAACGAAATTTGCAAAAGATAATTAAGATACTGAAATGACGGAGATGTTTAAAAATTATCATTTTTAAAGTTAAAAGTTCGACAAAAGAAATTATTAATTATTCATTTGCATAAAGCTGCTTTTGAAAATAAAGTAGAATGTCCATATTTATTTTTATAGTACGTGTGTCTTATTTCACCTTCAAAATAAATTTATCCAATCCAAGTGTTTGTACAGCTAGATATTAACAACTATTGATACACACACGCACTGAATAGAACGTGTCGGGTCTTGAATAAATAATACACTCCTTTCATTTTTGGGAGAATGAGAGGTATAGATTATTCCACCCTACGATGTCTTTGGAGACCTGCGTATTAACATATTATAGAAATCTTTATAAAAGAGGCAAAATAACTAAAATTAAAACTACTACTACTGAAAAACTACTGGAACTACAAAACTTGAACTGGAACTACAAACTCGGGAGGTAGATTGTTTTTTAATAGGAGACGTCATGTAAGAATGGAATTTGCGAAAGGGTCTTGAGAGGGGCGAAGGTTTAAAAAAAACTTTCATTTTTGCAGTTCAATGTATGACGAATGAAAAAGGGCATAGCCTCGGTCAAGGCTAGTTAGTTGTTCTCGGCTAATTGATTCTTAAACAAATAGGATAATTGCTAAAAACTAGAACTTTTGACTATCCTATATTTTGTACCGTTTACCTAACAACTGCTGACACACACGCACTGAACAGAATAATGTGTCGGGCCTTAAATAAATAAAACACTCCTTTTACTTGGGGAAAATGTGAGGAATAGAAAAGTCGACCCTTCTTTGTCTTTGCATTTTAACATAAGCTTTAAATCTTACTAAAACAAAGTGACTTACTAAAGGAAAACTAACACCGTGTCAAAAAGATTACATAATCGATATGAACGTTGGTTTGAATATGTCTCTATTTTTATTTCAAGGTTTTAGGTACAAGATACATATAAAAATTGTGCATTATTACATTTTGTCAATACATTTGTTCATGTAATAATTTGAACTCGTCAATTACTGTACATAGAGGTATTGACTAAAAATAAATATATATAGCTATATTTCTTTTGCAATAAAACTGTATCACATATCCATATACATTCGAGTATTTCACAAATACATCAACAAAGATCTTTGAAAGACGACAATCCGTTGAAACAACTACGAAGTTCAGTTTTTAAAATGTTGTGAAACCGTTGTATAGTTGAGTTGTGACTAAAATATTTTTTTATCAGGTCTGTCGATTCTGACGTTCGAATTGTCCGAAATTTCGGGTTATAGTACCTACTTCTCTTTTTTATTCCCTTGAAAATCGAGGTATCGTAGTGAAATCTATGTTCGGATATAACTTTTCAATCAGTCACGTGTTAGCCATAGAAAGGGCATTGTTACCTCCAAATCTAACAATCTTACAATATTGTGTAACTTTATATAGGCCGACTCGGGTATACTGAGCACCTTGCCGCTATAAAAACGTGATAAAGCCCTAAGAATGTTACGCATACCCAGTAGTAAATATTAATATAGGGCGAAATATTACAAAACACGCAAAGAATTTATGAACCACAAACGATAAAAAAATCAGATGGTACGCACATTTACAAATAAAATAACGCACGTAGTTAATAAGCAGAGCGCACATAAGTTTGACGATCCGATAACGGTCATGAACACACCGCGCCCGGAGTCACACTCCCAACAGTTTACACTACACATAAGACACTCCCCACACCGTCCCCGCCGGAAACGGAGACGTCCCCCGTTTTATAATACGTCCATCGCTCGGTATTCCCGAACGATGCGCCGTAGATCTTCACTCTCTCCCGTCCCGCCGCTTGACTAAGT
>DWNR01004036.1:0-11224 GCA_018250455.1 Polygonus leo
AGTCCAAAGGAGTCAGTTACAAACAAGCAAACAAACAAACATACATACAAGTGAAGCTAATATAAGCGTGTTAAAAAGCACCATAACTAACTATTAAAACAAAATATAATATCAATATCCCACAAATAAAGAACCGTCTCAAATTACAGTATCATTAATAACAGCGCTACAAATTAATTTCATTTACACAGAATTAAAAAGTGTATCGTATTGGATTACTCAAGGGCGGTGTAATAAAAATCAAATCGTCACAATGAGTGAGTCGCACTTAACTCTACAGTTTAGCATCGATACCGGTACTCACCGATAGATTAGCTTAGGCTTAGAGGTCCAAGTACGTACAATAAGTTGATCAACTTTAATGCTCTAAATTAAGTTATACCTATAATTAAGTGTTATATTAACACTTTACACTAGCATGCATCACACTGACACCCACTACGCCATCAAGCTGACACCCATCAAATTGTATGAGTGTATGAGTGTTGTATACTAACCTATCACACTAAAACAGTTTGGTTTTACATCAAACACTTGGGAAAAAGTTAACTTTTATTTCCTTTAGGTATAAGTACATACCACATCCACAAGCACATTGCATTAATAACCATTATACTAACACCCAACACACTGACACCCATCAGACTGACACCCATCATATTAAAACTCTGTTCGGTCTTCCATCAAACAGTTGGGGTACAACTGGCTGACGTTATCACAGTTATTGCCAGAACCCGCAGAATTAGATGTTTTCCATCAACAACTAGAATAGATGTTGGTGATATTATTTTTAAGCAAAACGAAATGTACAAACAGTCCTTGATAGATTCCTAAAATATTTTATAAGAAATGACAAAAAAAATATGTTTATATTTTTATTACTGGAAATAAATGCTATGCTATTTATTTAGTTTCACATCGTAGTTTTTTCATCTTTAAAATTTATTTTTATCTATCTTATCTAAGTATCTTCATGCCTCCACCCAGAAGCATATTCACTTTTTAACCGACTTCAAAAAGAAGAGGTTATCAATTCGTCAGTATGTTCTTTTAACAGATTTCAAATTTTATTAAATCTTTTTCACTTTTTAGTTTATCTTGAAGTTGGTTCTATTTTTAGTTAAAAAGTTTTAATAGAAATTAGTAACGTATCCATTATATGTAATATCATTGCCCTAAACACAATAATAAATCTGCCAATAATACACGTACTTGACTAAAGATATCTCTCGCCTGAAGTATAACTTCTGCTCACCTTAAATTGTCTCTGAGGTTCCAACAAACTGTTATTTAGTTCCAAGGAATAGCCCGTCAACAGGTTGTACTGAGAACTGGGCGAAAGCTAGAAATATGCATCGTTGTTGTGACTTTAAAACCTCTGTCACTTTTGTCGAAATCACTTTTTTGTATCGGTTTATTCTAATTTCTGGAGCGCCTTCGAATGCAAAAACTCTCATATGATTTTGTCTTTTAAATCGCTATTTATTTACTAAATTCATAATCATAATATCATGTGCTTCTTCTTATGTGTCATTGACACATGAGATATTTTAGTGGTACAATTTTCGTACGAAGGATAATGGGGATGGCGGTGGTACCTCCCTGGTCGCCTACCACCTGATAGTAATCAGATGGACTGCATGCTCGTTTGCTATCTTTAAGGGGTAAAAAGTCTCAAAAAGTGGTTTTATCATTAGATTGTATCGTCAGTTTTGGAGATCGTCGCGAAGAGAAGATTGTCAGTTTTGAAGAGCGTCGTGGTGTACGATAGAACTTCGCATGGTATCACGATGCAACGTGCTATCGTATGTGCTTTCCAATAGGAGCTCTTATCTTGAAGTCAGTGAGAAACGAAGCGCTGTCGGGCTCCGAATAAATATTGGTTATGAGATCACTCATTGGACGAGAATGAGTTGCTTGTACATATAATAATTAATGCAGTACAGCCGTATGGCATACGGACGGACAGAGGGACCGAGTCAAGTGTTAGTAATGAAACCCTGAAAGTTGTCGCAGTTCATCAGGTGAGGACGCTCATCAATCTTCTCTCCTCTACCATCTTCATATGTGGTACGACGTAACATTGCATCGTCAGGTTTGAAGATACGACGTCCTGCAGTGCATGGTATTACGATGCGAGTGCCTTATTGTCTGTGTTGGTTATTGGAACTCTTATCTTTATGCCAGTGACAAAACGACGCGCTGTCCTGCTCCGAATACGAGATCACACATTGGACGAGAATGCGTTGCTCATAAACGTCATGATTATCAGTTTATTCGTTGAACGAATATGAGGATGAGAGTCTCTGCTTATACCGTCCATAAGAGGCGCTTTAAGCCGATCGACTGAATCAAATTGTATATTTTGTGTAAATGTGGGTACTATGACGGCTACGTAAGAATCGATGTGTGTAGATGTATATTATAATGAAGAAAATTCGTACTTTAAAAAATTTATCATACATAGAGTAGACTACTAGAGTTATGACTATAATGGTGCATATCAAAAATATATAACTTCTACTTATGATTGATGGTATGCCCAATACACCGTTCGTCTATCCACCAATAGAAGAACGATGAGAGTACAATCACTGGGCTTAAATTTATACTGGATGATACAGGAAAAATATTTTTGGAAGTTGTACTTCTTTTGGTTTAACATGTGCCGGTACGGGTCATAGTATGTAACATATGGGGGGCAGATGCTTTTAAGACATATTATTGTAAAGAAGTGTATAATTTCATACAAGTAAATTTCACAAGTTGTAAAACTCATGTACAACCGCCACCCTCATAATCCTTCGCGAAGCAATATTTAGATTACGGTTTTTGACAGGCGTAGTTGCCAGCTATACTACATCTGGGTGAGCTTCCTCCCAAGATATTTCCTGAGTGACAGATAGAAAGAGCTTCCTCCTCAGGTATTCCCTCAGCGGTATGACATGGGGTGCTTCAAAAAAAGGCATGAAAAGAACTCTTTTTCACAGCCGGCTATTCATTGCCGACCCCTGTAGTGCTGCAAACTATTGGCTACGATGATTGCTTTCCATCAGTGGCCCATTTGCCTTATCGCTAGGTTTAGATACAAAGGAACCTTGTGCTAGTTCGAAAGACGTGATAAGGGAAATACCATTTCATAGTTTAAACCTTAGTTCCTTCCAAACAGAGACTTATACCAATCATTCATATCCAATGATATAAATACACAAATGCTTACTAATTCTATAACAAAATTGGAAATTCTGTTTCTAGCTAGAACAATTCCTAAGCTCTATCAGAATTGAACTCTAGTTAAAAAGCCTATACGGTAATTCAAATCGAATTAGTCAAACAAGTTTACTAAGTGTCGTTTTCTCGCCACTATCATTTCTATCCCTCAGTAATTGTTTATAAGCAATCGTGCAAAGCATTTTTAACCAGCTTCGAATAAAACTAATGTAGAGTCTTATCCTACATTTGTCGCATGCTCGTTTGCTACATGTAGAAGCTACTTTAAATATTTAAAAAAATGATTTAAGCACATACTTTCTGAAGGTAGTAGTTTCGAAGTTTCTCTAGCTACACATTAGGAGGTAGATTGGTAATAACAGTCACAATGTCGAGACGGATCAATAAGGGCCAACAATAGACGTTCAAAATTGAAACCCAAATATGTATCGGGGTTCAATTTAACTATATCGATTACTATGGTCAGATTAAGAGGGTAATATCTGCGGGTAATTACAAATGATTATGTTGATAAAATTGTCAAGGGCCCACTATTTGTCAAGCTTTGACAAGTTTTGACAAGACAACCTCAAACTATCCGTGATGCACTCGATAGACCAGTGGTTCTTAACCTTTTATAGATTACGGACCTTTTTACAATATTTGTCGCGGACTACAAGTTTGACAATAAAATATACTGTTATTGGGTAGTTGTATAATTAAATGGCGTTTGAAATTATTTTATATCTAGAGAATGTATTAGGAAAAGTTAATGTCCCTTTTTAATGCGCTTTTTTGCAACAAAACCACATCTTAAGTCAAATTAAGTCGCAAGCACATGATAACTTCGGGGACCATGGACCACTTCGAATGTTGTCCATAACTCTTGTTAAGAAACAATGTATTCAGTTTTTTGGCCAATGATTAAGATTACGGACTCATACTGGAGTCTAGGGTTGAAACCTCTCATTTTTATTATTTAGAAGTAATGTACGCCTTAGGAATTAACAACAAGATAACTACGCCTGAAAGATTTCCGAATATTCTTAAATACCTTTAAAGTAAAGTCTACCAATACGTAATTGGCTAAGGCGATGAACTATCAACACGTTCCCAGCGTTGGGACAATAATGTATTGACGATGATGATATTGATAAAGTGCTATACCTTCTTTGAGTGTATCATGTGGTATAAAAGTAGAGTATGATTGATGTATGTATAATGATAGATTATGAGTGACTTTGGCACATGCGAGATGAATGGAAAACTGCATAAGATTTATTTAGATTAATAAGTTTAATTTTAATTTGTGTCATGTCTTATTTGAGGCAAAAAGACGGTATGTTTTACTAAATCTATAATTTTTAATTATAGATAATAAATAAATTATAATTATATCTAATATGTCTATAGTAAGACTTTTGTTACTTACTAATTATAATAATAGTGTGTATGACTCATATAAAGGGCATTCTTGCTCGCGTGTGCTGAAATACAATGGTAGAAATGTAGCAACAGTATATTAGGAGGTGGACCACGTAGTCACAACTACTACCACCTTTAAATTACTTCGCTATATAATAGAACGAGTGTTTGATTGATGTTGATTGTGACAGTGACGGGATAAATCAAGTTCCGCCTCTTAAGGGCCGAAGGGATAGGTAGTTAGGAAAGGCGCTAGGGTCGCCATGTTACTTTTGGAATTGAGACATTATTGGACGCAAACCGAATGTACTTTGTTTATTTTAGTATAGAAGTAGCAAGTTCATGCCATGTCATGAGGTAGACTACTCATGGTATCGCTGCCTCTCAAGTACGCCTGAGATCGACCTTGTATAGGATTGAAGCTCTACTAGATTTCGAAAGTAGATGCTTTGCTATAGCAGTAGTAGAAGTATTGTTTTGCTATTTGATAATGAAACATACTTCTCCGGCTAAAACGCAATTTGCCGATAAGATATGAATTGGACATAAATGTTGCGATACTACCAGGTAAAATTAATAACTAATTTGGTATAACGCGATCTTGTGCGACGACGCGTTGTGCCGTGTAAGACTATTCATGAAACATTCCAAGTTTGTTTTTCTATTTGTTAATAATTTTAGAAACTACACATTAACAATCAATTAGTGTTAAATATCACATTGTGCTATGGAACTTGTGTGCAAGTCCAACTCACATTTCACATATTTTTCGCTGTTCAAAGTTTTTAAATTGTCGCAGCGACGCGGCGTCAACCCGCATAATTTCACTCACTTATCAAACTGTCAAAATCATTTGATATTTTACGTATATTATGAAGAGTGCGGGTAATTATGTTTATATGATGACTTTTATCTTGTGACAAAGTAATTTGAAATGCACTCAATCGTTGTATCATTAATGTTCGTTCACTCTAACTTTTGAAACTAATTAATGGTTTATAATGAAATTTTACACCTACTTGTAACTTCGGCCATTTTAAGAGAGCCGACAGGTAGCACTCTTGTCGAGGTACCTTTTACAAAAAGACACTGCACTTGCTTACTCAAAGTCCCTCAATTATTCATTATAACGAAATCTCAAAACTGTAACTTAGAATTACTCATACGTTCACTGATTCTCATCATCGACTAATTGTTGGTGTTCTTTGACAGGTGGGACAACTTCTATATTTCAACTAAGGCGAGATACGAGGTGAATATCTTATTTCTCAAAGCTAGTCTAGCAGTATATCTGTGGTTGAGAACATTAAATGTATAACCAACCGATGTATTTGGGTATTGCAAATGTACATCGGCGCAGTGTCGATCAGGTGGACTGCAAAGACCTTGCTATCTTTATCCTTGCTACCGTTCTCCGTTTAGATAGCTGACCTGAGACCTATTTACGTGCTCTTAAATCATAGAAAATAGCGTTAATGATAAAATAATCGCTCACGGTGACCCATTTGGCGCGATCCCTAGAAATCGGGACGTCCCGAGTTATCCCTAACAATGGGACCGGCTCCCGGCACTGCGGTTGGGCATTTCCCCTCTATGAATCACACAATGGATCGTGATTTAATTATTGTGCCGTTCGGAGAAAGAGTCCTCTTCGACTTTTGTGACCGTAGAAAAAGATGCTATTGTTCAATGGGTTTTGTTTTGGTCATTACATAAAGCTGTATATTATATAACATACCCGTAATATTAAGTAGGTACTTTCCTCACTCCTTATCATCCAATAGAGGACCACGTTACATCACTATAGTATCCGTAGTAGTAGCATAGTAAATCTACGCGTTTAGGATATCTAAGTTTCCTTATGATGCATACTAATTTCCTTTATTCAATGCAATTAAACTGCACAGTATAAATTTTATTAATAATTTACATTATGAGCTTTGTACATAGGGAATCTAAGGTTAAGCAAACATCTTGCTGATAGAGATAATCACACGAACGCTCGTAAAAATGTTACTCTTACGTATCCATAAACTATATGTAGCAATAAAATATAAAGGTTAAAAGCGTTCAGGGGGACTAGGCATAAGGCGTAAGTAGTTAAATATATTACAAACATTTCAAATATTATCACAGGACATTACGACATCTAAGGCATTAGAAATAAGATGTAGAAATAACGCTATGCATAATTTCTATAAATAATAGTTAGCATTTGCTATCGGGACCCCAAAGACGGCAGGTTATCAACTTCTTTACTGCTTCAATAAAACTGTTGACAAACAATTTATTGTTTATAGGCTCCGAGTAATAATAACGTAGTTGTAAAATATTACACAATTATGTTTTAAAGTTCTATTGGTAATATTTTAATAGACAAGCAGTTAAGACCCGTTTCGTACGAGACTTCCTGATTTAAGTACTACTAATGATAATTATAGTTGGAAAAGTTTGAACGATTATGTTTGAACGTTAGTTTCAGTCACAGAAAAACATCTAAATGAATTTGTCACTCATACCTATAGGTTATATGCACAGAAAAATATACAAAATCAACGTCCAAAGAAAATCTATCTCTGATTTACCTATAGACATTTTTAGACCTGTATTTGTACATAATATACTTTATGTGATGCGAACTATTTTTATATAAAATCTTTGAGAATCACTCTGGCTCACTATGTTGTTTATACCTGGGCAGTTGTAACTGTGTATCAAATATCGAAATTTGAGATTGATGCTTTTGTATCATGCTGGTGTCATACATCGTCATCACAATCTGAGGCAGAAGAACATGACTAATATTCATTCATTGTCTTGCGGAAAAACATGTTCTAATTATTTTGTTGAAAGGAAAAAATTGTGGGGTTACTAATAATATTTATAATCATGATGATGATATATTATAATACGTGTCGATAGGTGTTAAGTCTATAAATATAATAATACTTGTTTTTGTGGAATAATCTGCATTATGAAACGCTCAATTTCATATTGGAACTGGTATCTTTAAATTTATTTTTTGCTCTCATAGTCTCATAGTAGTTTTCTTGAAGCAATTGATATTTGTCTAAAAATATTTGCGATGTAATAGATCTTTATAATTATGTTACCCTAATAATAATGAGGTTGAGCTTTTGCACATAAGCTCGCGTCTTTAAAGCTTGTTCGATCGATCGTCTTCGTTGGTCTCTATCGGCAATGTGTTTATTTTTACTGTTTATGTAGTTGTCCTTTTGTAATGCATTAGTTTCTCGTATATTTAGGTGCATGCATAATGCGTGCTAAAGCTATTTACTCTTAAAACACATTTTATATAAATTAGCATCATTACAATCCATTATTGTCTCACTGGGAAGAGCTCGTCTTTCATGACGAGGATAGCCATAAACCACCGAAATGGTAATGTGAATTGGTACGTTTCACACACCCTTGATACTTTTTACCCGATACGATTTTGAGAATCCCTCAGGTGTGTGTTTTTTTTCTTTTTTTATAGTGTAAAGGTGGCAAACTAGCACCACCTCATGGTAACTGTTCATTGCCGCCGATGGTTGGTTGCTAAGTTTGATCACACATGCGATGCTATCCCTGAGGTCTAAGATGTTCGCCTCGTGTATAAGTGTAACCGGCAACCATGCCTCTCTCTCCAAACCGAAACAATTCAAGAATTGCTTCACGGAGGATTATGAGGGTGGCGATATTACCTCTCGGTCAAACTAAACGAGTTCTACCACCTGGTAAATGTAGGTAGTTTCTTGTTTAGGTAATATACATTTACTCTCAAATTACATTATACGTAAATCATCATCAGTACATCAGGAACAGCTTTCCTCTCACGACGAGGATTTAATATTTTAAGCCATAATCAACCGAACTGGTAATATGAATTGACTGGTAATATGAAATGGTAATTATATGGCAGGTTTCACACACCCTCGAGACTTTTTTGAGAATCCCTTAGCTATGTAATCGCTCATGATGTTTTCCGTCTTTGAAAAGCAAGTTATAATTTATTTTGAATACGCATGTAATTTTCAAAAGTCAGTTGCTTGCCTAGATTTTAAACCTGGACCTCGTCGTTAGAGGTCGCAATTTTAATGGTTAGTCTATCACTGCACATATATCTACTTATATATACGAGTACTCATATAAAAATGTTACATAAATATCTGAGTGCAATACAACGCAATTGTATGTAATAATTGTAAAGCCGCTATCTTTGATATCTTCCTTATTTAAGTTGATTTTTTATCGATATGCTATTGTACAGTAGACATAATAAAAACTTTATTGAATACCGACCTTGTAAGGCTTTGTTATAAGGTTAAACTTTTTGTCGACTTTGAGTGACGCTGATGAGTTCTTCCCGTTTATTTGTTATGGAATTATTCGAATAAAAGGTAAGAAAATGACAATCGTAAAAGCAAATAAGTTTATTATATAGATCAGTGTTTTCATATAGATTTGTTTTTTTTTACGGTTTAAAGGTAGCAAACGAGCAGCTGATCTACCTGATGGTAAGTGGTCACTGCCGCCCATGGATATCAATAACCATTCTGGGTACGATTACTACGTACCTAAGGATGACCACAAATGCGCTGTTACCCTTGAGGACTAAGATGTTCGCCTCGTGTTTAAGTACAGCCGGCAACCACGCCTCCCCAAACCGAAACACATTAAATTGCTTCACGGAGGATAATGAGGGTGGCGGTAGTACTTCCCCGGTCGAACTAAGTAAGTTCTACCACCTGGCAAAGCCACCTTGTTTGTTAGAAAGTTAGCTGTACTTATCTTTAATTAGGATTACATGGCAAATTTATTTTATAACTGAGTACATGAGTATAATGATAGTCTAACATGTAATCTTGTTGATAAGTCTTAATAAATAAATAGATTTACCTTTATTTGTTATGAGTTTCTAAAGTAAATTGTTGTATTTTTCTAATCTTAAAAGGGAAAAAATATCGTTACACACCTAACCTATTCACTTACGTTTTTAGTTTTTACCTATATACTCGTACACGTATGAATAATCGCATAAAACAACCGCGCTTCTATACTATAATAATTTACAAGGCGTTATAAACCGAACAAGGATAGGGCGTGGCCGTTCCCACTATAGGCATAACGATAAAGCGATTAAAAAATCGGCAATTTACGGTAATTAAGCTTTTAGTGCTTCACTATGCGAATGTCGCGGGATCGATTCGTGCGACGTTGCCGCTCCGCCGGGATGCAACGGTGGGGCAACGCGTTCGTAAAAACTTTCGAACGTAAACTGTGGTGTGAAGTTGTTGCTAGTGTGAAGTTAGGTTCGGGTCGTGTTTGTTGTTGTGCGTATGTGCGTTGCGTTTTGTTTATGTTTTAATTTCATAATTTCAAATGTTATGTAGGTACTTAATTTTTATAAAAATTAAATAATTAATAATTGTACTGCACTGTTTACCAAAGTAAGCGCACAATTTTAATTTTGATTATTAATTATTACATTTTGTGTTTAGTACCACGGCTACGACAAATCAAGGATGATGATTAAACATAGATAAATAAAAATTGTACCTTATATTATTTATTTGTGATTAGAAACATCCAACATCCCTAAACTGCAACTTAATCATACGACATTTTAATTATACAGTGTAAATGTACCTTCATTTTATACTGGTGATAGGTATCTAGCACATATTACTTAGAATAAATTGTAAAAAACATTAGTAAATTATAATACTTTTGATCCTACTCAATGATCATGGGCAGGTAGTAGAGATCCATGATAATTTAAGGACGTGAGAAAAAAACGACTTACGCACATTTTAATGGGACAAGAGTTCGTGGACTAATCTCGTTCTTTTTATCGTCTAGAGTCTAAAGGTTGCAAACGAGCACGATTGTAAGTGTTATTACCGCCATTTGTAGTAAGTACAAATAACATTGATTCGTTCTTGAGGTTGACCACAGGTAGGATGCTACCTCTGAGGACTAAGATTCGCCTCCTTTGATCCTTTGTATTATAGCCGGGAATCTCAATAAACGAAATACAAGAAATTGCTTTATGGAGGGTTATAAGCGTGGCTTCCTAGGTTGAACTACACGAGTTATAACACTCGGTAAATGTCACTATCAGAATTATCAGAAATGTTTTATTTCGACGCATGTATGATCTAAATATAATTTAGCTGCTTTTAAAGGCCTGAAAATGAATTTAGAATAAAAAAAACGGATTAGCGTTGTATATGACAATTTAGTATATATCAACACACACACACAAACACACATCTTCACGCCAAATCCCTAACGGGGTAGGCACGGTTCTGGCATACTTGCCTAGCTTCTTTCACTTTCATAACTCTCCTCATATAAACACGCTGATTCCGGAGATTTTTGACACCTCCTTCAGACAGCACACGATCAATTTGATCATGAAATGTCAGTCTAGGTCTCCCTCGGTATCTAGTATGTATCATTTTTTTTTGTATACGTCGCTATTGTCTTCCCTAGATTTCTAACCTTAGCCAGAAGCGTCAGAACCTTACTTCAAAATTATTCAATTACGTTCGAAGATAGACGATGAATCTTAATCACTTTT